>PVIC010046791.1:0-14070 GCA_004025085.1 Thryonomys swinderianus
TTTTTTAGAAATTAATTTATGAGTTCATTATATATACAAATTATGATCATAATCAACACTGATAATTCATACCAGTACATGACACAACTTCTCATTTTTCCTATTTTCCTGCCCATCCTATAGCCCACCACCCCCTATATACTTAAACTTTATTTCTCTTTTCTTAACCATCAAATTTTTTCTTTCCCTTCTTTACTTATCCCTAAACTCCTTTTCATTTTGAATATTTTCTTACTATTTCACAATATCTATTGTACATTTTAGAACTCATTTATACCTTCAGTTTCTCAGTTTTATAATTTCTAATTTGGTCTCAAAACTGATTCGGTGAGCTGATAAGTAGAGAAGAAATGTGCTATCATGTTTTTTTTTTTTTTTGAGACAGGGTCTTGCTTCATAGTTCAGGCTGGCCTTGAACTTAAAACAGCCCTCCTGCCTATGCCTCCTGAGTGCTGGGACTCCAGGCCAGGGACACCTTGACTGGGTCACAGAAGAAATGTTTATTCTTTGTTAAATTTCCCTACTTCCTTAAATTTGCAACCCATGACCCAATCTCAGATCAAGCCAGCAGATAATCCTATTCATTATTACATTTATTATTACAGTAAGAAAAATCTAAAGATGAGATTATGAGTTTACTGCTGTATTTGCTGATTTTTACCATACTCCGAAATCCCTTACTGTCCAATTTCCTTTTTACTCCACTTTGCTATTGTTTATTTAAAAACGTTTTAATGTTACTTATTCATATACCTGGGAAGCTTCATTATGGAAATTCAACCCTACTGCACTACTTTTGTTTTGTTTTGTTTTGTTTTGTTTGTTTTTTTGGGACACAGTCTCACTTTGTAGTTCAAGCTGGCCCTGAAGTCACTAGGTAGCCCAGGTAAATGTGAAACTCAGCAATTCTTCTGCCTCTGCCTCCCAAGTGCTGGGATGTCAGGCATGAGCCACTATGCCTAGTCCTGTGGTATGTGGTGCTGATTGCTGGTGTGTGTGAGTCACCACATCCGATATTGTTGTACAAAATTACTGGGGATGGAACCAGGGACCTTGTACTTGCTAGTAAGGCAGCAGAACCATTGAGCTAAATCTCTGGTACTTCACTACTTGTTTTATAAAGCGTTCATCTCAATCACTGTTCCAATTATTTTTAGTTTTTCTTTTTTTTTTGGAGGCAAGGTCTCTCCATGTAGTTCAAGATGGCCTTGAACTCACTACATATCTTAGGCTGGCCATGAACTCATGGTAATCCTTATGCTTCTGCCTTCTGAGTGCTGAAGTGCTGGAATGACAGGCATGAGCCACTACATCAACCCATTTTTCCAATTTTTAAAACAATGTCTAGAAATAGTCTACAGAGTACAGCAATGATTACAAATAGAAAGAGAGATGACACCACTTTCTATTTCCAATCATACCAATATGGTAATGTTCCTGTACATGCCTCAGCTGAATGCACGTCTCAATAAGGGTTTACCAGGTAACCCCTCTGGAAGACGTCCTTAGCAGGAACACTTTCCCTTCCCTTGCTAATACATTAACAATCGTCCATCTTTTTCAGTATTCTAAACTCTAAGGAAAGCTTCACATTAATAGTGCTAATGTAAAGAAGAATTTTATTTAATTAGCTTACACATAAGTTACCTAGCTAGAGATGGGCCTAAAATAGCATTGGGAAATGTATCATTTTGACAAGTATTAATATGTGAATAAACTACTGCTTGGATCTTCAGACCAGGAATGCACTTTCTGTACAAGGAATGCTGTCCCCTCACTACTAAGAGGAGTTTCACTTACTTTATTCTTACCTCCTTAGTTTCCAGGAACTTCAAATAAAAAATCTACTGGTTTTATCTAGATTCATAGTTTCCTTTAAATCTTGCATGTTGAGGAAATGTGTTAGAGAGCTTGAATTCAAAGTGGCTATTTTAAACTCACAGAGCCATCTGTGTTAGGTGGCCACTGAAGAGCCGAGAATTCTTGTGCTCTGCTCATCTGTAAACAGCTCTGGACTGAGCACTCTGATGCTTCCCAGAAATCAGGGAGCTCTTATTTCTTTTCCTTTCTTTTTTTTTTTTTTTTTTTGAGACAGGGTCTCGCTTTGTAGTTCAGGCTGGCTCTGAGCTCACTATGTAGCCCAGGCAAGCCTCAAACTCAGCAATCCTCCTGTCTCTGCCTCCCGAGTGCTGGGATTACAGGCGTGAGCCACCACGCCCGGCTGGGAGCTCTTATTTCTAATAAAATCTGTCCTGTTAACTTCCTTCTGGCTCACCACCTCTTTTCTCAGTGTTGTGAGCTCACAGGCACTGTTCATGTAGTAACACCATGGTGAGGTGAAGTCACTCATAAATAAAGTGATCAATATTTTTCGCTGGTGAGGATTGGACACAGGGTTTTTCCAAACTTCATGCTATCCTCAGACTGTTGGAGAAATAGCTCTGCCTGGGTCCAGCCAAGTAGGCAATGTGGGCTGACAGTGTCATAATCAAAACAGTATGCTGGGGGACTTAGAACTCTCCCTGCTTGAGCTAAGAAGGAAAGAGACGGGATGATGCAGAACCAAAGACTAGAAAGACCTTGCATTCTGGAACTAAACAGAGGCTATTAATTTCCAGAGCTCTTTCTGGCCATTTCTTTCAAGAAATCACCTGATTCTACCCAATGCCCAGGATCTTGCAGCATCACCATTGCATGGTTTGAGTGTCTTCCAGATTCTTCAAAGGCAAGTTGCAGCTAGAAATTAATGAAAAGGGTAGTCCAGCTGGGCATGGTGCCTCACACCTGTCATCCCAGCACTTGGGAGGCAGAGGAAGGAGGATCGCTGAGTCCAAGGCTTGCCTGTGCTACTTAGTGAGCTCAGGGCCAGCCTGAACTACAAAATGAGACCCTGTTAAAAAAAAAGTGGTCTCATAGGCCAGGTGCTTTCAGCAATGAATTTACATTCTGGGTATTTGTGCCACAATACAAGATCCCTTTTCATTCAGACCACCTGATTGGTATTTTTTTTTTTTTGAGACAGGGTCACATTTTGTAGTTCAGGCTGGCTCTGAGCTCACTATGTAGGCCAGGCAAACCTGAAACTCAGCAATCCTTCTGCCTCTGCCTCCTGAGTGCTGGGATTACAGGTGTGAGCTACCATGCCCACCACTGTGGTGGTACTACTGATTGCTGGTGGGTGTGAGTCACCACGCCCAATATCATATCATTGTGTGTGGTTACTGGGATTGAACCAAGGACCTTGGGTTTGCTAGGCAGGTGGTGGACCCACTGAGCTAAATCCCCACCCCCTGATTGGGTATTTTTGACAGCCCACACATTCATCACTAATTGTCTCCTGCTCCACTGTGTACCAGGGATGAGTGTGACTTGCTCTTCTAGCATGGATAGAGCTCAAATGGTAAACTAACCCGGGAACTTCTGGACCTATTTCTCTCCCAGGATATCACTCTCACTTCCCATGAAGAATATTTGCCTTTAAGGGCTTTACTCCTATTTTTTGTTTGCTTTTTTTTATTTTTATTTTTTTTAGTTTTTTGAGACAGGGTCTTACTTTGTAGTTCAGGCTGGCCCTGAGCTCACTATGTAGCCCAGTCTGGCCTTGAATTTACAGCAATCTTCCTGCCTCTGCCTCCCAAGTGCTGGAATTATAGGCATGAGCCACCACACCTGATATTGTGGTATATAGTCCTGATTGTTAGGATAATGGGCATGAGTCTCAAGTGGTACTGTGAACTGATCTCTGGACCTTGTGCATGCCAGGCAGTCGCTGAAACTACTGAGCTAAATCTCTGGCCCACCCCTGGCTTTCAAAGCTTTCCTGCTTTTCTTATTGGACTCACTGCACTCTTCCTGCACATGTGTCATAAATATGCTCATAAGGTTCTAAATTCACCATCCTATGGAGCAATAAATTCTCTGATATCAGAAAATGATTAGTCCCCTGAATCCATGAGTCCAGGCCAGCCCAGGACAAAATGGAATAGGAGTGCCTGCTGTTGGGATCGAGTTATTCAGTTTCCTTTCCAAGATTTACCTATCTCTCAGTCTTCTCATTTTCATCCATGAAAAAGAATATATGACCCTCAAAATAATGCAATTATTGTGTAAATTAAATTAATCTACTGATGATAATCTGCAAAAGAGTAAAGATAAAAGAAAAGCAAGCATTCCACCTCCCTCAGACCAGCTTCATACTTATCCTGGGTCATACAAAAACTACACAAATTCTGAAGATAAATATGTTTCCTAGTATGGAGGCCAAATACTTGCTGCAACAGAATTTCATATTTGAATAACCTGATCACTTCCTGGTGATGATGTTGGGATACAGAAGTACTTTAGACCATGAGCTCCTTATATGATTTCCCCAGTCATGGCTAATTACAGGTTGAAATTATGCACATTTCAAATTTAAAATTTAGAAAAAAACACATTTCTTGGAGTCAGGTGCTACATTTGTCTTAATAACTTGTTTGTCTGGAGAGATATAGAGGATAGTAGTCATACAGTGTAACCTGAGTGACCAAGTTAATTTCTGTAGATTGTTTCTTAAATATCTCTTAAGAACACAAAATAAAAAAAGAACAAAATCAGATGACAAGGCACATATACATGCAACAAACATATGAAACGTATGCTGTAATCTATGGCCAGCTTGCTGGGATAAATTAATATGGATTGTGGTTCACTTTGCTTACCAATGACAGCAGAGACACTTGTTGAAATGGACTTTTTTTTTAAATTTAGTTTTTTGAGACAGGGTCTCACTTTGTATGTCAGACTGGCCCTGAACTCATTAGGTAGCCCAGGCTGGCCTTGAACTCATAGCAATCCTCCTGCCTCTGCCTCCTTGGTGCTGGGATTACAGATATGAGCCACATTGTGGTATGTGTTACCAAGGATTGAATTTGGGACCTTGTGCTTGCAAGGCAGGCACTGGAATCACTGAGCTAATTTCCTGGCTCGATATGGACATTCTTTAATTGTATTTTTGTTTTGCTTATATTCTTTGTTGATTTTTCTTGTGTTTATATGAGTATGAATATTTTTTGCAGTTTATTTCTGTTGTTCTAACCTTCTTATTATTTCTCTTTCTTTCTCTTCTGTCTTCAGCAGTTTCCCACAGTTCTAATCTTCCTCTCTTTCACCCTTTCGTCTAATCTCTTCCTCTTTCCTATTTCTCTATTTTCTCAATAATTTCTTTTAACTTTTTTTGTTTGTTTGTTTGTTTTTGAGACAGGGTCTCACTCTGTAGTTCAGGCTGACCCTGAGCTCACTATGTAGCCCAGGCAAGCCTCAAATTTAGCAATCCTTCTGTCTCTGCCTCCTGAGTGCTGGGATTACAGGCGTGAGCCACCCCACCCAGCACTGTGGTATGTGGTATTGATTGCTGGTGGGCGTGAGTCACCACACCCAGCATTTATGTGGTTACAGGGATCAGGATCAACTCAGGGCCTTGCACTTGTGAGGCAGGCACTGGAACCACTGAGCTAAATCTCCAGCCCTTCTTTTAACTTTTGTACCCTGGGGCTCAAATCTCAGTACCAAATATAATTTTCTGACTTGATTTAAATTTTGTCATATAATCATAAACCTACATATGATTAAAGGTAGCAAATTAATACTTGTCAATTTCTAGGCTGTATAGCATGCTTTTCTTATTGCCAATGTTACTACTTTTGCTAAAGTAAGGCTAATCAGTCTTCCTGCTTTGCCAAGAGTGAGACTACCTAAAGGTCATAACAATACCATGTCAAAAACCCAGGGGCTGGGTCATTTAGCCAATAACTTCTAATCCTGAATAAAGCAATACATGGAGGACATCTATGAGAGGGAGTTATATATTAAGCATTCTAAATTTTAACAGTAAAGCTATTATTGTAAAGAATATGTAAACAATAAAATGAAAAGACACAGATGTTAAGATGCAACCTCAGTCTTCCAGCTCACTCAAAGGCAAACCCAAGGGGCAATGAAGTAGAATAATTTGAAAGCTACCCACCTGGACTCTCTGAAGTGACAGCAGCAAAGGTAATAAAGCAGATGACTCAGGCTCTACAAAACAAGAAATCAGAAATAATTTCTTAGATAACTGCATAGATAGTAATCATAATTACAAACATGGTTGGTGACTCTAAAACAGATGCAAATAAAAAAATTAATATAGGTGAGGAAAATGATGAAACTATGAATGCCCATAACAGGAAAGAAAATCCAAAAAATAGATTCAAACAGATATCCAGAAAATTAAAAACTCCATTGAAAGTATATGTAGTAGAATGAACCAGTGTGCATAAACAATGTCAGATATAGAAGACAGAGTAGCAGTTAGTGGACATGAAAAGAAAGATTTCTCATAGGTAGTAAAAATCAATCCAACAGCTGCTAGATGATGGAAAGAAGAATAACATAAGATTGATCAGAGTTTGTAAAGAAGAAGAAAACACACTTTCTGAAATTAAATTATAATGCCTACAACATATGGAAACTTATGGGGCACAATGAAGGCAGTCCAAACAATGCAGGAGAACAAGGCCTACCTCCCAACCTGAAATGTAAATTCAGTTTCTCTAAAAATTGAAGAATGAGCAGGGCATGGTGGCTCATGCCTATAATCCTAGAACTCAGGAGGCAGAGGCAGGAGGATTGCTGAGTTCGAGGCTTGCCTGGGCTACATAGTGAGCTCAGGGCCAGCCTGAACTACAAAGAGAGACCCTGACTCAAAAAAAAATTTGAAGAATGAATTTTAGTAATGATGGAGGTTTGAGTAGGAAAATTTTATTGAAAGAGAAAGCTTCTGCCTAAGAGAGACAAAAGGGGGGACCCAGAAAGTGGGTAACCCACCTACCTCACTTTATAGGGGGGTTTTCTAGAGCAAAGCCATGAGGTGAGGTGGGTCTGAAATAGGGGGCTACCAATAAGATTTGGGCAAACCAAGGTTAACCAATGGGTGTATGAGAAGTACACTTTGTTTCAGCAATTTTGATTGAATAGAGTCCAATAAGGAAATAAGCCAAAGAGGGTCTTTTTTGTTAGGAGACTCTTCCAGTTGGTTCAAGGTCCTGGCCCATTATCTGGGGATTTTGTATTCCAGGGAAAGGCTGGATCCAGTCCTTGGCCTTCCATCCTAGGAAGAGAATGAGGTCTGTAGCTCACTGCTATCTGGAAGTATAATTTTTCATTGATGGTGTTGACCTTCAGAAGGATTTTCTTTTCTGCAAGTCTTTCAAGGGCTGGCCCTATCTATCTGCCTACATGTGTCATGCCTGTAATTCCAGCACTGGGAGGCAGAGGCAGGAGGATCCCTGAGTCTGAGGTTTGCCTGGGCTACACAGTGAGCTCAGGGCTAGCCTGAACTACACAGTGAGACCCTGCCTTAATTAAAAAAAAAAAAAGAAAAGAGGGCCAGAGGGTTAGCTCAGCAGTTCTGGCACCTGCCTCACAAGTGCAAGGTCTTGAGTTTGATCCCCGGTGACCACATACAATGTTGGGCGTGGATACTCACGCCCACCAGCAGTCAATTCCATATACCACAGTGCCAGGCATGGTGGCTCACACCTGTATTCCCAGGACTCGGGAGGCGGAGAAAGGAGGATTGCTGAGTTCAAGGCTTGCCTGGGCTACATAGTGAGCTCAGAGCCAGCCTGAACTACAAAGTGAGACCCTGTCTCAAAAAAAAAAAAAAAAGATAAAAAGGACACTTAGACAATTTTATCAAAATAAAAGACAAATTCTATTATGGGTGAAGTCATACTAGAACTTGCAGAAATATAGTTCATCAATATCAACTTGAACAATCTTTATTCTAATATGATGGAAAACAAAGAAAATGGACAGATTCCTAGAAACATATGAATTAGCAACACTGAACCAAGAATGTACAAAAATTCTAAATGAACCAATATCAGTCAATGAAATTGAGACATATTTAATTTTTGTATGGTAAAAATTACATGTATTTAGAATTAGCCAGCTGCAGTCGGTTTAGATCATCCCAATTTGTTGGCAACATCCAAGTCATTGTAATCAGGAGCCAGTTGGAACATATGCCTTCTTCTCTCTATCAGGCCTGATTAGGGTATTGACCTTGGCCACGTCTATGTCACAGAGCTTCTTCACAGTTTATTTGATTTGGTTCTGTTGGCCTTGACATCCACAATGATTACAAGTGTGCTGTTGTCCTCTTTTTCTTGGTTGACTCTGTGGTCAGGGGAAACTTGATAATAGCATAACGGTAAAGCTTATTTCTACTGGGGACACTCGTCTGAGGGTATTTGGGCTGCTGCTGGAGCAATGTCTTGGGAAGGCGGAAGGTGGGTGATGTGTGGATCTTCTTTTTGTGGTTATGAATATCTTTCTGCACTGCTTTCTTGGCTTTCAAAGCTTTTGTTTTGGCATCAGCTTTGGGAGGGGTAGGAGTTTCTATTATAGGTAGAAAAGCCAGCTAGACACATGTAGGCAGATAGATAGGGCTTGAAAGACTTGCAAAAAAAGAGGGCCCTTCTGAAGGTCAACAACATGCATGAGAAATTACACTACAGGCCTCATTCTCCTCCTAGGATGAAAGGTCAAGGTCTGGATCCAGCCCCTTCTTGAAATGCAGTAATTACAAAATCCTGAGATAATGGACCAGGACCTTGAACCACTTGGAGGAGTCTCCTGACAAAAAAGACCCTCTAAGGCTTGATTCTTCATTGGTGGTGCAGTTTTTGAACCCACCCACCTCCTGCTATAAAATTCCCTTGGAAGAAGTACACTTTCTTGGGTTACCCACTTTCTGGGTTTTCCCTCCTGTCTCTTTTAAGACAGAAGCTTTCTCTGAATAAAATTTTCCTACTCAAACCTCCGTCATTCCTAAAATTCACTCTGATTTTTAGAGAACAGAAACTCGCATTTCAGCTGGGGAGCTAGGTTTTGCTCTCCTGCCTCATATTGGAGGTCTTCCACTGAGATAACTGCATGGAGGTAAGAGTTTTCTTTCCCTGAGAAATTCTAAAAGGTTGGTCTTTTTTCCACAATTGTAACTTTGCTTCATAAGGTCTGACTTTATTCTGGTCCATGTTTTGGTATTTGCTTCAAAAAGAGTCATAATTCTAAGTTGTATGCTTTAAATATTTGCAAACTGCTGATTTCTCTTATAGTATGTTTTCCAGTGAACTATGTTTTAATTTTGTGCTGAATATGTCGTGTTTCTACTGGGTTGTTGCTTAAAATGCTATAAGATAGATCTCTTGAGGTTTTTTCTGTCCATTATAGAATTTTAAACAAACAGTTGTTACTCTGCCAGCCATTAAACACCACTAGGGTGGCTGCCACTCTTAAAGCAGATGACAGGTTTCTCCAGTGGTCCTCTGGTGAATCCCCACTTGCAATCATGGGTGTAATGTTGACCAAATAACGCATTGGATTCCCTTTGGAGAAAGTTGTCTGATTGCATGGAATCAGTAGAAACTGGGGCAACAACTGAGGAGCCAACCTTTGGTGGGTTCCAAAGATTTCTCAGAAGAAACTGGCTCCTGACTGCCCATCTGGGTAATCAAGAGAGAATCTCCACATCTTGTCCATACCTTGAACTCCTCAGTGAGGTGAAAGGGAAAACTTGCCAGTGGTCATCACATGTGCTTTGCCTCAGAGCATTCTGAATGATGCCAGCAAAACCCTTTCATGAGCCTCCATATGAGTCAAGTTATACAGTTGGACCCCTTTCTATCATATAAACAAAAATAAAAGACTACCTAACTCTTGTGTCCTAGACATGAGTTCTACCTTTCATGTAAGATAAGACATTGACTGTGGACTTATCAAATGCTATATGCTAATATCCAGATGGTTTTTTAGATGGCTTAAACTTTATTTGGACCTTCTCTCTTTGCTAGTAAGTCAAAGAGCTCTCCTTAAACCTCTTTCCACCTAACTGGGAGTTTAATATCCTCTGTAGTCAGGCGGCTTCTTTTAGGGAGCCAAGTTAAGAACTTAGAACGATCTCCTGCCTGACCCATATATGTGTCTTTACATGTTAGATACACAGGACTCTAGACAACATTTCTCTTCCTTTGGAAGTGCATAAAAAGTAGATAAAGGTGTCTTTATTGACTTGTGGACTATGACTAAAATTATGAGTTTCAAATGATCAGCTTGTTTGAGATGAGACCAACAGAGGGATACCAGTGGATGTCAAGGCTTGAGCACTGGGGATACAAAGTCTGCCATTTAGCGCTGGCACAGGGCAAACTTTAGTCCGAACTGAGCTACTCCCTCAGCCTGGTCTCATCAAGGCCTTACCTGAAATGATAAGAAATCTAATGCTCTTTCTGCCTGGGGCACAAAGCAATACCTCTGACTGACTATTTCTGGATGTGATCATCTGCAAGTGTCCTGATCTGTCCATTGACTTAGTTCCCCCTCTTTAAAAAAAATAAGCAGTGAGTTGAATCTCTTAGCCTATAGAAAAATTTTACATATCTCCAGTTCAGAGGGCCCAGAGGTTTAGCTCAGTGGTTCCAGCACATGCCTCGCAAGTGCAAGGTTCTAAGTATTTTTTTTTTTTTTTTTTTTTTTTTTGCTTTTTGGAGACAGGGTCTTGCTTTGTAGTTCAGGCTGGCCCTGAGCTCACTATGGTGCCCAGGCAAGCTGCCACGAACTCAGCAATCCTCCTGTCTCTGCCTCCCGAGTGCTGGGATTACAGGTGTGAGCCACCACGTCCGGCATTAAAGTCCTAAGTTTGATTCCAGTGACCACATATCTCTGGTTCACCAGGACAGGCACTGGATGGGGTACAATCTAAAGTGCACTAATAATGACTCAGAAAAATGTATTTTACATACTTACAGTTCACCAGGACAGGCACTGGATGAAGTACTATCTAAAGCACACTAATAATGGTCCAGAAAGTCATATATTATATACCTCCAGTTCGCCAGGATGGGGTATAGTCTGGGAAACCTAAAAGTGCTCACTGGAGTAAGGAAGTAAATTCCAGGGAGAAAATAAGGTCAAGCCCTGGTAAGGGTAGCTAATTCCAGTCTGACTTACTTTCTGGATCTCTCTTCAGTCAGTAGCTACCTATTCTGGAGTGTAAAAAGGCTTGGGAGATGTCCCAAGGATAGACCTCCACCTTACTGGCATTGGCACTGGAAGGAACACAGTCAAACAGAAACTCAGGAAGTGCCATTTTTCTGCTGCAGATGGGGAATTCCATATCTGAGTCCCTTACTACTTTGGAATGTATTCTTAAAAACTGGAAAATGTTTGATCCTCACTTGCTGAAAAAGAGCAGCTTAATATTTCTCTACACCTGAGCATGGCCTACTTACCCCTAGAGCCAAGATGGAAAGAAAAGGGAAGTTTTGATTATGTACTATTTCACAACTAAGATTGTATTGTAAAGAAAAGGGAAAACAGACAGAACTACTGTATGTTGAGATCTTCTTTGCATTAAGGAATAACACCTATTTGTGTTCAAAATTAAATGTGAGGCTCAAGAAAGCCAGGGAGTTCTGGCCTCTATCAATAAATGAGGTTTCCCACCCTACTCTTTTAGAGTTGAGGGCAAAGCTTCTAGGGATACTCTACTTAAGATTCAACCCACTCCGGTGGACTGAGGAACAAGCGGCGGGCGGACCGGACCCAGCAGCTCTGGGCCCCGCCGTGCCGTGTTTGCAGCAGACTGAGGAAAGGGTGGCGGGCGGACTGGACCCAGCAGCTCCGGGCCCGCCGTGCCATGTGTCCAGCGGACTGAGGAACCAGCGGCAGGCAGACTGGACCCAGCAGCTGCGGGCCCCTCCGTGCCCTGTTTTCCGGCGGCCTGAGGGAACAGCCACGGGCGGACCGGACCCAGCGGATGTGGCCCTGCCGTGCCTTGCTTCTGGTGACAGGGAGCAGCACGCAGACCAGGCTGCAGGGCACAGTCCATTTCCAGTGGACTGAAGGCCACCCACCAGCCCACTGTATCCCGGAGCTGTGCAGAGAGGAGTCAGACATAGAGGTAACTCATAAGCTCAAAGTATCCAGTATAGAATCTAACAAACCTTTTTATCTTATTTACTGTGTTTAATACTGATATTGGCATTTATTGTATTATGGTAACAAACATGATGTGATTGTTCTGCTCAAATACCTACCATGATGTGTCAGGAGTGAGAACTCTCAAAGGTTATTACAGATTCAAGGAGGACCCCCAGGAAAGTGCTGCTTCCAAAGGGCCCCAGATAATAGAAAGAGACCTGCAAAAGACATTGTCCTGTCATCAGTCAAAGAAGAGCATTAAAAACAATGAAAGAGTAGAAATGGGAAAATACACAAAAAACCAGACACAAAGATCACGACCACAGGGAAATCCAGAGAAAAGGGAAATAGGGCAAACTGAAACTCAAACACCAGGACTCTTGGAGATGGTAACTAAAGCAGATCTAGTAAAATGGAAAGCAGAACTCATCTCTGAGATCAAAACAGAGATACTCTCCTCAGTGAAAGACATCATTAAAGAAGAGATCAGTGAGATGATTGAACCCAAGTTAGCAGAAGCAATGGAACCTTTTAAACAGCTTCAAGCAGAACTCCAGGGAATGATGAAGGAGAATGAAAGCTTGTGCAGCAGGATGAATGAAGCAGAGAACCGAATCTCAGACCTAGAGGACAGCATAGCAGCCAGCGAGCAGGAAAGGAATAATCTATGGAAAAGAGCAAGGGATCCTGAGAAATCAATTCAACAGCTTCTAGATGACTCAAAGATAAATAATATAAGATTGATTGGAGTCACTGAGGAAGCAGGAGACAGTGTAAAAGACATAAAAAAAGCTACTGTCAGAGATAGCAACAGAAAACTTCACAGGAAAAGATATAGACATACAGATAAATGAGGCCTATCAGACTCCAAAATGCCGTGACATAAAAATATCTACACCTAGACACATAATTA
This sequence comes from Thryonomys swinderianus, assembly GCA_004025085.1. Classification (NCBI taxonomy): domain Eukaryota; kingdom Metazoa; phylum Chordata; class Mammalia; order Rodentia; family Thryonomyidae; genus Thryonomys; species Thryonomys swinderianus. The sequence continues at coordinate 12,920 of PVIC010046791.1, forward strand.
TCAAGGTTCCAGATGTACAACAAAAGAATGAAATACTAAAAGCAGTGAGAGAAGGAAGAAAATCACCTACAAAGGGAAGCTCATTAGGATCACAGCAGACTTTTCAACACAAACACTCAGTGCAAGGAGAGCGTGGAGAGAAGTATTTCAAGCATTGCAGGAAAACAAACTTCAACCTAGACTGTTGTATCCTGTAAAACTATCTTTCAGAATAGACGGGGAAATAAGATACTTCCACGATAAAGAACACCTGAAAAACTTCACAAGCACGAAACCTGCACTCCAAAACATCCTAAAAAACATCTTGGAAAAAAACACAGAAAATTCCATACCCACAAGACCCAGGAGAGTGAATTCATTGGGGCAAACAGGAAACTAAATAGAAAAGGGGAAAAGCAAAGAAGAAAAGATCCAAGAACAGGGAAACATGGCAGCTCTGAATATGTCCATATCAGTCATAACCATTAATGTCAATGGCCTCAATGGGCCAATTAAAAGACACAGACTAGCAGATTGGATCAAGAAGCAAGATCCTACAATTTGCTGCATACAGGAAACACACCTAATTCAGAAGGAAACCTATAGACTGAAAATAAAAGGTTGGAAAACAATCCTCCATGCCACAGGAAAGTGCAAAAAAGCAGGAGTGGCTATCTTGTTTGCAGATAAAATAGATTTCAAACCCAAACTGATTAAAAGAGATAAAGAAGGTCACTATATTCTCGTACAAGGAATTATCCAGGAGAAAGAAATAACACTCATAAATATTTATGCACCGGACTCTAACGCACCCAACCATATAAAACAAACATTACTGGACATGAAAAGCCAGCTAACATGAATACAATAGTCGTAGGGGATTTTAACACTCCATTGTCACAAATTGACAGGTCAACTGGACAAAGAATCAATAAGGAAATACTTGAGCTAAATCAAACTTTGGAGCAAATAGACTCATTAGATGCCTACAGAATTTTTCACCCTTCAAAGCGAGAATATACCTTCTTCTCAGCTGCTCATGGATCATTCTCCAAAATAGATCACATTCTAGTCCATAGAACAAGCTTAAATAGATGCAAAGGAATCAAAGTTATCCCCTGCATATTATCAGACCATAGTGCCTTGAAACTGGAGCTGAATAGCAGAAGTAA
>PVIC010046792.1:0-14171 GCA_004025085.1 Thryonomys swinderianus
ACACACACACACACACCAAATAAAAGTATACCCAACTATATAATACAAATATTAATGGACATGAAATATCATGTAAGTACTAATACAATTGTAATGGAGGACCACAATATCCCATTGTCACAAATAGGTAACAACAACAACAAAAAAAGAAAACAAAGAAATCTCAGAACTGAAAATTTTGAACAAAAATAGATGTCTAGCCGGGTATGGTGGTTCATGCCTGTAATCCCAGCACTTGGGAGGCAGAGGCAGAAGGACTGCTGAGTTTGAGGCTTGCCTGAGCTACACAGTGAACTCAGGGCCAGTCTGAATACAAAGCAAGAGCTTGTCTCAAAAAAAAAAAAAAAAGATGTCTACAGTATTCCATTCCACAACATCAGAATATATATTTTTTTCAGCTGTACATGAAACATTCTTAAAAATATACCACATACTGAAATTAACCTATGCACATCATCAGATATTAGTACAATGAAACTGGAAATTAACAGCAAAAGAAGCCACAAGAACTTCATTGTGGGGAGCAGACCCTGCTGGAGAAGACTTTTCAGGGCTGGAGATCTGCACTGGGTGCTGCACCAACTAGCAGTTGCGAGATCTGTACTATGCCAAACAGTGCTGCCCAGCTCCCAAGATGATCTGCGACCTCTGGATCGCTGCACTGGGATGCCTGACTGAGAAGGTAAACGACCTCTGACTTGGACCCCTGACCTCTGTTCCTCAAGTTGGCAACATGTTGTTTTCCTTCCTGTTCCTGTGTAGGTTCGGACTAAATTTGAATAGAGTTAATTAAGTGTGTGCTAGTTGACATCCTTCTCCTGTTTGTGTGCTGATTTCCTGGGTGCTTTGTTCCTGTTTTTCTTCTCCTATAAGAAAAAATGTAACCATTTTTGAGGCCATGTTGGCCCTCTGAAAAAGTATAAATACAACCTGCTCAATAAACGGGTACCTGCTCAGTATTGACTGAGAGGTCCTCCAGAGCCCATTTTCCTGTCTTCTCTTTTCTTAATCCGCGCCCCTCAACTTCACGACCCCGCTGTTTTGTCCGGCTGGCTCTGGCACTTCATAAATTAAATTAAACCCTCCTGAACAATCAATGGGTTATAGATGAAATCAAAGGAGAATTAGATAGTTTCTACAATTAAACAATAATGCAAATACAACATACTGGAACTTGTAGGATGCAATGAAAGTAGTTCTATGAGGGGAATTTATAGCAGTGAATTCTCATATCAGAAAAACAAGTTGAGGTTAAATAAACAACCTGATGTTGAAGTTCAAGATTCTAGACAAAGAGCAAGTCAATCCCAAAGTTTGTACAAGGTAGGAAATTATAAAAATAGAGCCAAAATTAATGCAGTGGAGATTAAGAAAACAATACAAGGAATCAAAGAGTTGGTTCTTGGAAAGAATGAGTGAAAATGGCAAACCCATAGCTAACTTTACCTAAGAAGAAAAAAAGGAGACTAAAATCAACTCCATGTGATTAAGAATGAAAAGGGTAAAATCACAATGAATCCTGCAGAAATCCAGAAGATCATTAACATCTACTTTGAAAATCTGAATTCTAATAAGATGGAAAACACAGAAGAAATGGAGAGATTTCCTAGATATATAAGAATTATAAAAGCTAAAACAAGAAGATATGAAAATTCTAAACAATACAATAGTAGACCAGGAAACTAAAGGTGCAATTAAAAACTTACCAACAAAGAAAAGCCCAAGTCCTGCTGAATTCTACAAGAAATTTAGAGATCTAATGCAGCTACTTCTCAAACTCTTTAATGAAATTGAAAGGGAATCAACTCTCCCAAAGTCATTCCTGGAAGCAAGCATTACCCTGATACCAAAACCAGAGAAGGATTCAAACAAAAAAGACTGCTACAGGCCATTCTCCTTAATGAACATAGATGCAAATATCCTCAATAAGGTACCAGCAAACAGAATACAGCAAATCATCAGGAAGGTTATACAACAAGACCAAGTAGAATTCATTTCAGGAATGTAGGGATGGTTTGCCATACATAAATCAATAAATGTAATATACCATATTAATAGAACCAAGACAAAAAACATATGGTCATCTCAGTACAGGAAGAAAAAGCATTTGACAAAAGTCTGAAACTCATTAACAATTAAAAAAAAACTACAGAAAATTGGAACACATGGTGTTTATTGCAATCTGATAAAAGCAACCTATAGCCGGGCGTGGTGGCTCGTGCCTGTAATCCCAGCACTCGGGAGGCAGAGGCAGGAGGATTGCTGAGTTCGAGGCTTGCCTGGACTACATAGTGAGCTGAGAGCCAGCCTGAACTACAAAATGAGACCCTGTCTCAAAAAAAAAAAAAAAAAAGAAAAGAAAAAAGAAAAGCAACCTATGAAACACCAACATCATATTAAATAGTCAAAAACTGATAGCTATTTCACTCTAAAATCAGGAACAAGGCAAGGATGTCCACTATCATCACTCCTATTCAACATAATTCTAGAAACATTAGCCAGAGCAATTAGATAACAGAAATAAAAGAAATAAGAATAGCAAAGGAAGAAGTTAAATTATGATTATTTGTGGATGACATGATATTGTACACAGAAGAACCCAAACACCAAATCATTTCTAAATTTAATAACCAAATTCAGTAGTATAGCCAGATACAAAGGTGACTCAAAAACCAATAGCATTCCTGTACAAAAATAACAAACTCACTGAGAAAGAAATTAGGGAAACCACATCTTTTGCAACAGCATCCTCCCAAAAAAGAATTACTGAGGAATCAGTGTAACTGAGGAAGTTAAAGACTTTTCCATTGAAATCTACAGTACTCTGAGAAGAAAGATCAGAAAGGATATCCCTTGTTCTTGGGCAGGAAGAACCAATATAGTGAAAATGACCATACTTCCAAAATTGTTATATAGATTTAATCAATCCCAATCAAAATACCAATAGCATATCATACAGAATTAGAGAAAACAATCCTAAAATTCATTAGAACCAGAAGAGACCTACCTTAGCAAAAGTAATTCTGGGCAACAAAGGCAAGGCGGGAGCATCACAATCCCTGACTTGAATTTACACTATAAAACTACTGTGATAAAAAAAAATAGCATGGTACTGGTGAAAAACAGACCCAAGTGTCAGTGGAGCAGGAAAGAAGATGAATAAATAATTCCAGACACACTTAGCCACCTTATCTTTCAAGAAGGAGCCAAACATCTAACTGGAAGAAAGACAGCCTCTTTAATAAATGGTACTGGAAAAACTGGCTTTCCATGTGCCAAAGGTCAAAACTAAACTCATATCTTCTACCATGCTCTAAACCAAAATAAGAGTGGATCAAAGATCTAAATATTTAAAACAAACACTAGATATGCTGGAAGACAGAACAGGTAGAATTCTTGAAGGCACTGATGGAGGCAAAGACTTACTGAAAAAAATCCTGATTGTACTGGAAATATCACAAAGAATCAATAAATGTGAGCAAGCTTTTGCATAGCAAGAGAAACCACCAACAGAGTGAAGAGAAAACCAACAGAGTGGGAAAAATTTTTGCAAGCTATTCATCAGACAAAGGACTAATTATTTAGCGTATGTAAGAACTCAAAAAAAATCAGAACCCCCCCAAATTTTAAAGACCCAATCAAAAACTGGCAATAGGAAATTAATAGACACTTCTCACATGAAGAAGTACATATGACAAATAAATACCTGAAAAAATGTTTGACATCACTGGTCATCTGAGAGATGCAAATTCAAACAACAATGAAATTCCACCTCACTTTGGAAAGAATGACTATTATCAGGAAATCAACCAGTACTAAATGCTGGCAAGGTTGTGGGGAAAAAGGAACCCTTCTCCACTGTTGGTGGGAGTGTAGATTGGTGCAACTACTGTGGAAATCAGCGTGAAGATTCCTCCAAGCATTAAAACTAGAGGTTCCATTTGATCCAGCTCTTCCCCTTCTCAGTATCTTCCCTTAAAAATTAAAAGCATTATACCACAGTGACAAATCCACAGCCATGTTTATAGTGGCCAGTTTGTAATAGCTAAATCTTGGAAAAAGCCCAAATGCCCATCAACAGATGAGTGGATAAAGATATTTTTTCTTTATATAGTGCAGCATCACCATAATGAGGACAAACTTGAGATACTTCTGGGTAAATAGATGTACCTTAAGACCATACCATTAAGTGAAATAAATCGGACACATATGTTCAAATATTGCACAGTTTATCAGGCATGAGAAACCAAAAGTGCCAATATGGACCAAAATGTATAACAGATACTGTGAAATAAAAAGAAAATATTCAAATGGGAGGGGGAACTAAAGAGGTGGGAGGAGAAAGGAAGGAAGGGAAAAGGAAGAAAAAGAAGGAAAAAATGACAACATAGCTTTTGTAAATTAGAAGGGGAAGACAGATTGAAAGAAAGTGAGGAAAACAGGAAAAAAGAATCAAGATACATTATGTACAAATGAATATTATCATTTTGTGTATTTGACATATACCAACAAAATTAATTTTTTTTAAGCTTTTTTGAGACAGTGTCTCACTTTGCTGTTCAGGCTGGCCCTGAACTCACTAAATACCCCAGGCTAGGCTCGAACTCACAGCAATCCTCCTGCCTCTGCCTCCCAAGTGCTGGGATAACAAGTGTGAGCCACCATGCTTGGCATTAACAAAATTAATTTTTAAACAGTTGTTAAAGAAAAGAGTTTAAAAAACAAAAGGAAAGAAAAGGAATACAACCGTTATTACCAGAAATAATTTAAAGTAGCTGTCATGAAGAAGCAAGAGGAATTAGGAACAGGAGAAGGAGTCTCACTGTTTCTTATAATAACTCTTCTAATACTATATGTTGACTGGTTAATTGGTTATATAGAGACCAAACCATGGGTATTATACATGTTAGGAAAACCCTCTGACGACAAGGTATATCCCTGGACAAACAACAAAAAAAAATTTTTTTTTGAGACAGGATCTCACTTTGTAGTTCAGGCTGGCCCTAAGGTTACTATGGCACCCAGGCTAGCCTCAAACTCACAGCAATCCCCCTTCTCTGCCTCCCCAGTGCTGGGATTACAGGCATGATCCACCACTCCCAGGACTGTGGTATATGGTTACCCAGGACTGAACTAGGGACCTTGCACTTGCAAGACAGGTGCCAGAACCACTGAGCTAAATCCCTGGCCCAACAAATTATATTTTAATTTTTAAAATATTACATTTTCTGGTGCGGAGATTTAGCTCAGTGGTTCTGTTGCCTGCCTAGTAAGCCCAAGGTCCTAAGTTCGATCCTCGGTAACCATATACATACAATACTGAGCGTGGTGACTCATGCCTATCAGCAATTAGTACCACATACCACAATACCAAGTGTGGTGGCTCATGCCTGTAATCCCAGCACTCAGGAGGCAGAGGCAGGAGGATTGCTGAGTTTGAGGCTTGCCTGGGCTACATAGTGAGCTCAGGGCCAGCCTGAACTACAAAGCCAGACCCTGTCTAAAAAAAACCCAAAAAACAGTTTAAAAAGTGGTGGGAATATAGCTCAGTGACGGAACACTTCACTCAAGGCCATGAGTTCAATCCTTAGTACTGAAAAAATTACACTCCCTGAAATGCCTGGCAAATAGTAAGTGATTAAATAAATAAAATATAATAGATTCCTACTCTTTAAGTGGCATATGAGGGATGGTAGGTCAGCTAGTGGTCTCTTTTAAGGTTTCTATACCTAATACTTACACCATATTTGAAGGTTAGAATTTTTAAAAAATTATACCCCAGAGGTAATGGTTCAATTCTTTAATTACTCTGATAAGAAGTACCTGCTCCTCTGTAAGGTTCTCAGCATCCCAGTTGCTGCAACGAAGCAGAAGGGACTTGTCAAGAGGAAAGTTCAAGACCGTCTCAGCAAGTGATTTCAGGCTAAGCCCATTGCAGAGCAAACTGTTTCTGCAAGGAATAAATCATGTGTCAGAAACTGGCAAAGGACATAAACAGGAAAATATAAATATATAAATGTAATGAGACATCAAAGAAACAATAACTTGTCTACCAGACTACAAAGATTTTTTTTTAAAGTATTGTATTAACAGAACAAAATGAATCAGGTAGTTTCATCTAAAATTTGTGAACTGTATTTTGTGCGTAAGTATGTATTTGTGGTACTGCAGAATGAACCAAAGTCTTGGTACTGAGCTATTGTATCAGGCCCTTTTATTTATTTTGGAACAAGGACTTACTAAATTCCCCAGGCTGGGCTGAAACCTGCATCAGGTTCCCAGAGTGCTGAAATTACTCTGCATTTTTACAATCTTTATGTAAAACAGTTTGACAATAAATACCTATCAAAAATTTCAATATAAAAATTCTCTGATCCAGCAAGTTTTAAAAAATGATAAGGCTATTTTCATTGAAGAGGCAGAAGTCCAATAAAACAGTAATAGTATCCCATTATTTCTGCTCTCCAAAACTTGCTGATTAAAATTGCTGCCAGGAAAAAAAAATTGCTGCATGGCAGCAAAAAAATTAATTTATCCAAAGACTGGAAATATCAACCAAAAGGCCATTAAAAGAAAAACAAGGGCTGGAGATTTAGCTCAGTGGTTCTGGTGCCTGCCTAGCAAGTGCAAGGTCCTGAGTTCAATCCCTGGTAACCACATACAATAATACCAGGCGTGGTGACTCACACCTACCAGCAACCAGTACCACATTCCACAATGCTGAGCATGGTGGCTCATGCCTGTAATCCCAGCACTTGGGAGGCAGAGACAGTAGGACTGCTGTGAGTTCAAGGCTTGCCTGGGCTACATAGTGAGCCCAGGGCCATCCTGAACTACAAAGCGAGACACGGTCTTAAAAAAAAAAAAAAAGATAAATCCAGCATGATGGTACATGTCTGTAATGCTAGCACTTGGGAAGCTGAGGCAGGAGGATTACCACAAGTTTGAGGGCAGTATGGGCTACAAAGTGAGTTGAAGGATAGCTGACACTACAAAGTGAGATCCTGTTTCAAAGAAAGGAAGAACAAATAGAAGACTTTCCCTATTGAAGAAGTAGGAAATTGATGACTCTCATCAGTCCCAAAAGTCAGAAACAGACTACAAAAAGCACCAAAAAGTCCATAATGTCTTGGTATAGAAAAGTCAAGAAACTAGGGAAAACATAAAACTCTTGCACCTGGGCACACAGGTCAGTGGTACAGTGCTTGCTTAGTATATGCATGATCTTAGGTTCAATCCTCAGCACTTCAAGAAAAGAATTTTATTAAACTCTGTTTTACGTCTTGAAAAAGAAGGGGTTGGAAGTATGGTTCAGGGGTAGAGATGCGCTGAGAAAGAGCAAGGCCTTGATTTCAATCTTTAGCATCTAAAGAATAAAACAATATACACCCAGCAAAAAATAGTAACAAATGCTTTTTGTTAAATTCAAACAAAAGAGAAGTATAGTGAGCCTTCTTCCACATCAGTACTTACAAATGTTATTTCATTCTCATGGCTGTGCAGTTTTCCAAGCATGGGGAGTAGGGCAGTATTTAATTTTTAGTTATATAATTTTATTTAGATTATTAGTTTTCTAAACTGTCATATTTGGAAATGTTTCACATTTCTTGTAGGTAAATGAAAAACCAAATATCATTTTTGCCATTATAAAATTTCAATAAGAAAGACTTCTGCCACACATGGTGCCACATGCCTGTAATCCCAGGACTTGGGAGACTGAATCAGGAAATGCCCCCCCCCAAAAAAAACAAATTTTAAAATACTGATGAGATTTCATTTAAAAAGGAAAGGCCTGGGCCAGAGATTTAGCTCAGTGGTTCCAGTGCCTGCCTAACAAGTTCAAGGTCTCTGGCTTAGATCCTCGTAACCATATATAATACCGGGGGTAGTGACTCATGCCCACCAGCATTCAGCACCACATACCACAATGCGGGGATGGTGGATCACGCCTATAATCCCAGCTCTCAGGAGGCAGAGGCAGGAGGATTGCTGAATTCAAGGCTTGCCTGGGCTACACAGTGAGCTCAGGGACAGCCTGGACTACAAAGCGAGACCCTGTCTCAATCAATCAATCAATCAATCAATCAATTAGTCAATAAATAAATACATAGGAAAGGCCTGATAAAAGTTTCTATTTTGTAGCCAAACATCCCCAATGGAGGAAAGACAGCCTCTTTAACAAATGGTGCTGGAAAAACTGGGCTTTAACCTGCCAAAAACTAAAGCTAGACTTATCTCTTTTACCATGAACAAAACTAAATTCACAATGAATTCGAGACTTAAACATTAAAACAGAAACAATAAACCTGCTAGAAAACAGGTTAGGTAAAACTCTTGCAGACATTGGCTTAGGCAGAGACTTCACGAATAAAAACTCTATGGCACAGCACTCGGGAGGCAAAGACAGGAAGATTGCTGAGTTCGCGGCGGCTTGCCTGGGCACTATAGTGAGCTCAGGGCCAGCCTGAACTACAAAGTGAGACCCTGTCTCAAAAAGCAAAAAAAAACCAAAAAACAAAAAACTCTATGGCACAAGAACTAGCAGAAAGAATCAACAAATGGGATCTCATCCTACTAAAAAGCTTCTGCACAACAAAAGAAATTACTGGCACTGTTAAAAGACAAGCAACAACATGAGAAAATGTCTTTACTAGCTGTTCGTCAGACAAAGGGCTATTGTCTACAATGTACAGAGAACTTAAACAAATCAGTCTCCCCAAGTTTAAAGACCCAATTCAAAAATGGGTATCTGAAATAGACACTTCTCAGAGGCAGAAGTCAAAGCAGCCAAGAAGCGTATTAAGAAATGTTCAACATTGTTGGTCATTCAAGAGATGCAGATGACAACAACACTGAGATTCCATCTCACTCCACAAAGAATGGCCACTATTACAAAATCAACCAATGATAAATGCTGGCAATGCTGTGGGGAGAAAGGAACCCTTCTCCTCTGCTGGTGGGATTGCAGACTTGTGCAACCATTGTGGAGATCCGTGTGGAGATTCCTCAGAAAACTAGGACTAGAGGTCCCATTCAACCCTGCTAGAAATATACCCAAAGGAATTTTAAAAATCACATTGGAAAGACAGATGTACACCCTTGTTCATAGCAGCTCAGTTCATGATAGCCCAATCTTGGAAACAACCCAAATACCCATCAACTGGAGACTGGATAAACAAGATATGGTTTTTTTTTAATGGAGTATTACTCTGCCATAAAGAACGATAAGATTTGTTCATTTATGAGCAAATGGACACACCTGGAGGACACACTAATAAGTGAAATAAATAGAACACAGATATGCAAATACCGGATCTTTTCTTTGATATAAGCACCTGTAGAAGTAAAGGAGCTCTAGAATGTATGATAGTTTTTTGTAGAATGGGAAATATCCAAAAGGAATTTGGTGTGGGAATGTAATGAGGGGAAGGAATAAATCAATGATTCGGAAAAAAATAAAAGAGTATATATATAGGGGGTGGGGAAGGGGGGTGGGCAGGGATGTGGGTAAAAATGACAATTGACCTGTGTCACATATTGGTACAAATTCCCCAATACTGTGTGTGATTGTGAGCTGTGTATATGGTGTACAAATAAAGTTTACTGAATAAATCAAAAAAAAAGTTTCTATTTTGAGCAGACCACCCGGGGCCTCATACTACACTCTCAGGCTTTCTTATTTTCAGTTTTGAAACAAGTTCTTCCTAAATTGCTAGACTGGCCTCAAACTTGCAATCCTCCTGCTTCAAACTCCTGAGTGGCTAGGATTACAAGCATGTGTCACTGCACCTGGCCCAAAAAGTTTTGATCTGATTTCCAGATAAGTTTGTGATAATATTCAGCTTTGGCCAATTCCTTATTTTGACCCTTGGTCATTCTATATTTAGTCAAACAACTCAGCCAAGCATAGTGCCACATACCTATAATTCTAAGACTCTAGGAGGCTGAAGCAGAAGGATTGCAAGTCCGAACCCAGCCTGAGCAAGACTCTGTCTACAAATAAAAAGGCTGTGAACATAGCTCAGCATAAATTGCATGAGCTCAGTACCTACTACCAAAAAAAAAAATCAAAATTTAATGTACCTTCAATTTCTCTACATTCATATAGGTGACTGTAAATGTTTGTTTGTTTGGTTATTTTTTTTGAAACAAGGTCTCACTTTGTAGTTCAGGCTGGCCCTGAGCTCACTAGGTAGCCCAGGTAAGCTTCGAACTCAGCAGTCCTATCTCTGCCTCCTGAGTGCTGGGATTACAGGCGTGAGCTACCATGTCCTGCACTGTTGTATTTGGTTACCGGGGATCGAACTCAGGACCTTGAGCTTGCAAGGCAGGCGCTGGAACCACTGAGCTAAATCTCCAGCCCTGTAAATGTATTTTAAAAGGATCTGGGGCCAAGGATTTAGCTCAGTGATTCCAGCATCTGGCTTGCAAGTGCAAGGTCCTGAGTTTGATCCCCAGTACCACATACTATAATGCTGGGCGTGGTGGCTCATACCCAAAATCCCAGCAATCAGTACTCAACACCACAGGCATGGTGGCTTATACCTGTAATCCCAGCACTCAGGAGGCAGAGGCAGGAAGATTGCTGAGTTTGAAGCTTGGCTGGGCTACATAGTGAGCTCAGGGTCAGCCTGAACTACAAAGCGAGACCTGTCTCAAAAAAAAATAAAAAAAAGAAAAAAAATCCGGACAGAAAATCAGTCAGACGATGATTAATGCTAAAAGTGCAGTGACACTGTGATGATAATGACAGTGTAGCAGGTAAAAGTTATATAGCACTTATAAGTCACTACTGCTTCTCAACACCAACCCTAGGAGGGAGAGCATTATTGCATTATTATCTCTATTTTATAAAGAATTGAAGAACAGAGAGATTAGTACCTTGCCAAAGTCAAATAGTAAGTGGCAGCACCTGTACCTACCCACTGAGGCTATTTCTGAGTCAACTTAGCCTTTATACATAGCACAGAGCATGCAAGGACCTGATGAGGGTGTTTCTGCCATTACACTTCAAATACTTTTACCGAGTTTTAACTTTTACAGCATTATTTAATGTGTCATTGAAATAAATGCACACTTCACTTAAAACAGTTTTATGTACATAAACCAAACAAAATAAAATTTTATTGTATATTAGAAATTACGATAAGCACAGATTATAATCAGTCCCTCTCTGAGCTTATCAAATCCTCCATCTTTTAGTGCAATATCATCCAAAACAAATGAGAAGCTGTTTCAGTCCACATCATTATGAAAGAAGGCCTCTGCACAGACATGGCAAGGTAACTGTGATTGTCTCCTCAAGAAAGACAAGTGGAAGTAGAATTTACATAGGAACAGAATTCCAAGGAAAACAGAAACGGACATGGTGACACATCTGTGATCTTAGCAGTCAGGAGGTTTAAGGCAAGAGAATCATAAGTTCAAGGCCATCAGTGGCTATACAGCAAGATCCTGTCTAAAAATAAGAGAACTCTCTTTTCCTCTAAAACAAGGGATAGGTCTATCATCATTTTTGGCTGAAGGGAGGGAGGGTTTGCAAATCCTTATCAGCATGAGTCTCAGCTGCAAGTTGAGTGGCAGGAACTTGGGTAAATTAAATAGAGCACACTCACTGAAAGAAGAGAGACAATACCTGGGCCAGGGTTGTCATCTATAATAATCAGAGGAGTCAGATTATCTAATTTTTCAAAAGAAGCCAGAAATACAGATGCTTACAATAAATCTTTCTGGATTTAAGCAGAATTTTCATACAGAAAATAAAAAAACAAAAATCTGCAGACCTAGTTTTGCCAAGGGGGCAATTGGTCAGTTGTTACCTTATTAATATTTCATCATTAAAAGACCAGCTGGACATGCTGATACAGGAACCTGAGGCAGAAGGACTGCAAGTTTGAGGTCAGCCTGGGCTGCATAGTGAGTTCAAGGCCAGCCTTGACTATAAAACCCTGTCTCAAAAAGCAGAACCAGGGCTGGGGATTTAGCTCAAGTGGTACTGTGCCAACCCTGGATGCACAATGGCTTGAGTTTGATTCCCGCTACTGCCAACCACCCACCCAAAGAAAACAAAAAGTAGAACCAAACATATAAATAAAAATTCTAAATAACTAAAGTTTTCTCAGAAGTTGGAATGTTCCCTCACAAATTCATTATGTCTTTGTAGAGAATTTCAAGTATTTCCTTATTGATTTCCAGTAATACACAAACCTTGCTAACATGTTTGCCTCAAAGTTACAAGAATCCCAGCTTTCATATAAACTGTACCTCTGCCACATGGCTAGGTATCGCAGGTCCAGGCACCCCCTAACCATTAGGCCATAATCCTGTAGAAGTTTGCTGGCATCTTCTGAACACCCCACTCCAACTTTTAAAATGGTGCTGTCTGCCAAAATATTCAATAATGTTCTTGGTAGTGTTTTGCCTCCATAGGTCAGCTTGGGCAAGCGAATCAAGACACAGAGGCCACTTGGTGAAGCCATTTGTAGGAGTGACAGAGGACTGGTTTTCCCTTCCAAATTCACCTGCAACACAGCAAGAGAGATCATGGTTTTAACCTATACAGCAGTAGGCATGACCCCAAACTGTAGCTACATTAACAACAGGCTAAGAGACATATCTTTTGGAGCAGCTGGCCAGAGCTGGGGTTAATTCTAAGAAGAGCTTATAATAAATCCAATGGACCTTGTAAGGCAGCAGCCCAGAGAAGGCTTCCCGAGGACACAACTCTAGGGCTGGAAACACGAGCAGTCCATAAATAGTGGCCAGCTGACACACAGGCTCTCTGGGACATATACTGACAGAGTCAGATGAAATGCTGGTTATAAAAGGCTAAGGCATGCCAAATGATAAACATATTCTGCATTATCCAGACTCTCCTATGTGCTAGTAGCTTATTTATCAGCACAACCAATTTATCCCGATTTATCAAAAGACGGTGGAAACACAGACCTATAAATATGTGGTATCTGCCAATATAAGAGATTCTGGGGGCACAAAGTGCTTACTCACCATTTTATTGCCACAAACATACTCACAAAGAAAAAAATAATATTGGGTATAATACTAATGGAATTAGGAACTTTTTTTTTTTTTTTTTTTGAGACAGGGTCTTGCTTTGTAGTTCAGGCTGGCCCTGGGCTCACTATGTAGTCCAGGCAAGCCTTGAACTCAGCAATCCTCCTGTCTCTGCCTCCTGAGTGCTGGGATTACAGGTGTGAGCCACCACACCTGGCATTAGGAACTTTCTTAAGAGACAAAATAATTTTACACAGTAACCACATATTTGGATCTGGTTTCATCCTTTTGGGTTCATAGGTAATTCTGAAAAACTTGAAAGCTAAAAATATTACCCATAAAAACATTTACATACAAAATTCATATACTTTTCCAAGGGATTAAAATGCCTTACTGCTATCCACACAAATGAAATGAAGCACCTAGTCAATTCCAGCCCTTCATACCTCTCAGTAAAGAAAACCTTAAAGGCTATAGGTGAAGCAATTTAACCAAATATGGTGAGATTAAAGGCAAAGCCAGAATCATAAGCTAATTTTTGGTAGATGAGGGTGATTTTTGCCCCAGGGAAATTTGTTGTTGTTTTTACTTTTTTTTTTTAAGCAAATTGCTTACTTGTACACTTTAGATATACATCATATACACTTTGCACCTGTACATGATATATCTTGTTTCTCCCCCTCCCCACTTTGGTCCCCTCTTCCCTTTCTTATATACAAAAGTTTGTTTCCATTTTTCTATTTTCTTTCTTTCTTTTTTTTTTGAGACAGGGTCTTGCTTTGTAGTTCAGGCTAGCCCTGAGCTCACTATGTAGCCCAGGCAAGCCTCAAACTCAGCAATCCTCCTGCCTCTGTTTCCCAAGTGCTGGGATTACAAAGCATTGTGGTATGTGGTACTGATTGCTGGTGTGTGTAACCAGGCGCGGGGTATTGTTGTATGGGGTTAACTGGGGATCAAACTCAGGACCTTGCGCTTGCCAGGCAGGTGCTAGAACCACTGAGCTAAATTTCTGATCCTATTTTCTCCTGTTTTCTTGTTCCTTTTTTCCTTTCCCCCTGCCCCCTCCCTTGTTCTCATTCTCATCTGAATATTTTCTTCACCCAAAGGAAATTTGGAAATACCTACAGAAATTTTTTTTTTTTTTTTTTTTTTTTTTT
>PVIC010046793.1:0-14096 GCA_004025085.1 Thryonomys swinderianus
TGGCCCCCTGAACATGTAGCCATGTCATCACCCTACCCACAGCCCCTGCCTCGACAGGACCTTCTTACCCTCTCTTCTTCCAGTCACATTCATACTCCCAGAATGCTTAGTGGTCATCTCCTGAACAGCATTAGTCCACTGTCCAGGAGTTCCCATAGCACCCTCTACTGACCCCCACTTTTGCACCCACCGCAGCACATGTTTCCCCAGTTGGCAGCTCCTTCCTGGAAGACAAGCATTCCTAACAATTAAAAATCTGTTTTATCTCTCTTTCTTTCTTTTTTTTTTTTTTTTTTAGACAGAGTCTCGCTTGGTAGTTCAGGCTGGCCCTGAGCTTACTATGTAGCCCAGGCAAACCTCAAACTCAGCAATCTTCCTGCCTCTTCCTCCTGAGTGCTGAGATTATAGGCATGAGCCACCATGCCCGGCTCTCAACCTGTTTTTCTTAGTGGAGAAAGAGTGTGCTTGGCACAATAGCATCTTCCTCTAAGAGGAAGGTGCCTATGCAGTAAGCCTGGTTCTGTCCACCAGGAACACAAACTTAGCAGCTTGAACTGCCCTTCTCCCTTATGAGACCTGTTCAAGGGCAGTTCAGGGTTTCTGCACCTAAAGGGATTGCCAGAAACATTTCTAATTGTTCCCAGAGCCTGTCAGAACCGAAGAGACCTTAGCAATCTCCCTGTCTCACCCTTTGACTTTTTACAGATGAAGGGCTGAGTCTCAGAGGGCTCTAGTATCTTTTTGAGGGACACATGGCAAACCTCAGTCAGGCCTGGACCTGGAATTTTCATCTTCTATCCCCTTCTTTCTATTGCAAAGTCCCTATTGTGTACAGTCCCTGATTTGTGGATTCCTCAGAGCTCTCACACCTGGAATAAGAGGCCCAAAAGGGGGTACGGCTTTATAAATGGGCTACATAAATAAATATTGCTGTTTACCTGTCTTAGAACAGCTTTCTGCAGGAGGGGCTTCTCACATTTAATAGGGTGCTTGTAAACAGAAGCAATTTAAATAGTTTCTCTGGCACGCTGTTAACATTTATATGTGCCCCATTTCATCTGTAATCTGCTTTTACAAGACGCTGGTGAGCCCTTGATGGTAGCAATGAATGACCCAGACGGCTTCATCCCAAATGTTCAAACTGAGCAGAAAATTTGGGAGAACCTAAGGTGTTCATCTCTGTAAAAAAAAAAAATTCAAACACACTAACTAAAATTGCTTGCCACCACCCAGATACATTAACTTTTCCTTCTTCCCCCTCTTTTCTCTCCCTGTCTTTCCTTCGCATTTGCCATTACCATGCTCTGGTTATTGCCCACATCTGGAGCATGGCAGCTGTCCTGTAATGTGCAAGCTGCGGTCTGTAATTTGGAGAACTTGAATACAAATATCTGTTAATTAAAAAAAATACAGAAGCATGTTTGTCAGCTTGTAATTATGTAAAGAAGAACACCAACTCCCAAACTAATTTAAAAAGCAAAATGAAAATAACTTTACCAGCCGCTTTACAAAAATACAACTCTACATTTAGCTATTAACTTCCTTCGGAGTATCCCAAAGTCCTTTGCAAATGCCTGTGATGTTTCTTTGGGGAAGGCAGTTGACCTCGTAGGACAGGCAGAAAAACAGAACTGGAGTGATAGCCAGGTGACTGGGTTTTTCTATTTGAACCTTCATCATGAGCCTCTGATGGCATTTGTACGGCACACTTGTTTATCAGGAAGGGAGGTCTTGCACACTGCAGTGTGGTCAGCAGCGTCTTCAGCTAACCATCTGTCCCCACTTTTTCATATAGCAACAGTGCCCCCTCCCCGCCACTATGATAAAGATGTCCTTAGACAAGGTGTGGGGCTATATTGCCCCCAGTTGAGAACTACTATCATTTTCATTGCTGTGTAATTTACGAAAAAGAAGCCAAGGTTTGGCCTCTGAAGATTTAGATTAAAGTAGATGTTTCAGTATCCCTAAGCGTGTGATCCTGGGTGGATCCTGGTTCTTCTCCACACCTTGTTTCTCATCTTGTGGGTGGATGTAACGTGTCCATAGACAACATTTCCCAGGGTTGTAGTGGCAATCAGATGTGATAAGAAGGGTTTTTACACTGGTCGTGATTATTGCTAGATGGCTCCTGGAAAGGAAGGCTGTGCTTGGAGGCCTGGGGCAGATCTTCATCTTAGGAAGCAGCCTTCTGATTTTGACATTATTAGCTCTCTTGCTTGCTATGGCTTCAGGGGCAGGTAGAACTGCTGTGCCATTTTGGGGAGGCCTTTGGGTGAGGTGAAAAAGCACCAAGTAAAGGAAGATTGTTGAAAGCCTAATGTAGACAGCATAATTTTGCACACACAGCAGAGAGGGCCAGACTGGGGGTGTGGCCTTCCTCAGATCTTAAAAGTGACCGTGTTGCTCATGCTGCTGCTGGCTTGTGCCTACAGAGCTCTTCGGGTTAGAGAAACTTTCATTGTCTTTTCTAACCTTTATTATGTCAAAACATTACGGTATATACCGTGAGTCTATCCAATTATTATTTGTTCATTAAAGTAAAATTTAAAACAGAGCAAAGAGGTTGCCAGTCATCTGAGAGGGTGATGGCACCGCAAGTGAATGGGTGTGATATCTCCTCAAGAATTATGCATTTCGGGCCAGAGGGTTAGCTCAGTGGTTCCGGCGCCGGCCTCGCAAGTGCAAGGACCTGAGTTCGATCCCCGGTAACCACACATAATGCTGGGCGTGGAGACACACCCACCAACAATCAACACCGCATACCACAATGCTGGACGTGGTGGCTCACGCCTATAATCCCAGCACTCGGGAGGCAGAGACAGGAGGATTGCTGAGTTCGCGGCGGCTTGCCTGGGCACCATAGTGAGCTCAGGGCCAGCCTGAACTACAAAGCGAGACCCTGTCTCAAAAAGCAAAAAAAAAAAAAAAAAAAAAAGAATTATGCATTTCATGGTGTAGGGACAAGGTATTCTGCAGTCTAGATCCTAATCTTAGTTAAGTCCCAGATTCCTATGCACAGTATTCATTAATAACAGTAGCTACCAGTTACCTGAGAGCTGCTTGATACTGAAAGTACACTGATCACTTTAAATTTATGATCTTGCGAAGGCATCATTCCCATTTCACAGATGAGAAAACCAAGACCTATGCAGGTTAAATAATCTGCCACTGAGCACTTTCATCAGTATCTGTGTGAAGCTAATGAAGGGAAGAGTCTGTGACATTTCCTGGGCATATATGCCCTGGAGAAGAGTGTCTGGGTTGCTACTCACAAAGAGCTGATGTGTCAAGCACACCACCAGGTCTCCCCTGTGAGTGCTGCGCAGCCTCATGACCTGAGAAGGCAAAGTGGTCTGCAAAGGGTTAGGAGAATCCTGTGAAGTAGAGAATAAAAATTAAAGTAAAGACAGGAGGGGGAGCTGACAGTTTGAGTGGTGCACACACAATCAATACACCCAAGATAACAATTTCTGCAGAGCAGCGCCTTGCTTATTCAGGTCCTCAAGAGATGCGTGTTGCTCTGACAGTCGGCAGAAAGCTGACTTGATACAGATTTTTTCATCTCCAGCCTGCTTTTGCCAACTTTTTCATTTTACATTATTAAATATTAAACCCTGTAAACACTTTTATTTGTCTGTACCATATTGTCAGTCAAATTACCCTTCTGTGACTGTATCAAATCATACTGGCAGCACTTGCTTCTCTGGGCAACACCTGCAATTCCAACATCCTGTTGTAGGATAAAATGAGGTGGTACTAAGCACCTTGGGGTGGGAATTTCTGATTTCCTTTTTCAAGTCCTCGCATCAGCTTTCTGTTTACATCTCTTCACGTCAAATTACTTCCTTTGTAAGTGAACCAAAGGGGTCCTGCTATTAAGACACTACTCCTTCCTTTCATTGGATGCAAAGTAGACAAAAGTAACTGAAAATTCTAAATTCTAAAAGTTGAGCTCAGTCCACTGTAGATCCAATGTATGGGTTACATAAAGCACACATCAAGACTTTTGTCTTGCTCCCCAGCACACATCAAATCTGCCCTACCCCCTGTCTCTTTCTGGCCATCATTTGCTGGTGCTCTGGAATTGCTCATTATTTCTTAATGTTAAATATCCAGAAAAGCATAATGAAGCCAGCATGATACATGGGAAAATAATGTATTCCATAGTTAGAAGGAAATAAGATCACTGAGTTGGCTGATGTTTTGATTATCTGTGGCTCTGTCCTCTCCATTAGCAAAGATAACCAGAACTTTACAGTATTTAAAATTCAGTTCTGATATGTTACAAAAGAAAGGATAATTGGATCCACACATTCAAGTATACATTACTCAAATGTATTTTATGTATTTCTCAGCACCATCATCCAAAGACCCTACAATGAAAGCCAAGGAGTTACTGAGAACTGGAATTTGCTGATAACTATTGTCCAGGCAGAACAATTTACTATGAACCTTTTCTCTCCCAGTGGCCACTAATAGACTTCATAACAATTGAGAACTGATGTCCAAAGGTAAAGCTTGTGATGTGCGGACACCCAAAATCATCCCCATAAATAAGCAACACTATTGACCAACCCAAGTGGGCTTGTCCACAGTGGGAAATAGATTAATTAAATTGAACTAATCCAATGAAGTATACTTAGAATTTTAGCAGAATCTTTAATTAAGGTACTGTCTTGTAGACATTTGTTTAGCTCCCAGACCACCCCTATTCACACCCATCTTTTGTCCTAGTATTGTTTTTCACATGGTCTAGCTAAAATTACTTAACCTTTTCTTGGCCCCACTGACCCATCTGTTGAGTTGGGAGAACAACACTTAGGCATCTAGCAGAGGGCAGTGTACTTCAACGAGTGTTTGGAAAGTACTTTGAACATGCAGTGCTTATATTCATACTGCTGCTACCCAATGCCCTAGATGAGCTAATGAAGTTTTATCTTAATATGTGTCACAGCTAATGCATTTTGGAACTGAATCTACAGTATACAGATTTCAATTTGGGGGTCACCAGCAAGATTTATTTCCCTTTGGGCAAATATTGATCTCCTGAGCCTCTATCAATATTTACTTCTTCGGTCAATAAATCTCAGTGTTGACCTTGATAAAAGTCAACACCTCCACAGCAGCTCGGGGTCTTCTTCATCCAAGCAGCCTTAGTTCTGAGTCTGCACTTGATTCTGTTCTAATAAATTCTTATTTGCAGGAGTTTATCACACAGCTGTTGGCATGCCCTCGGGGGTGAGATTGCTGACTGTGTCCCTAGGCATTTGTGCAGAAATGCTGAAGTGAGACTGTCACAGTGCTTCTAAGAGAATTTCTGATCTTAGGTTCTTACTTTTCTTTTTTGGGGGAAGGGCTTTCTGGAAGAGTCTACACAACCTCGGACAACAGAGTATGTCAAGTCGACAACTAGACACAGAAGAATTGAAAAATATCTGTTTGGAAGAAGGGAATGCTGCTCAGCCTTGTGTCCCATAGACAATGGACACTCAATCCTAGTTTGACTGTGCTGACTGTAAGCAGTAATCCTCTTCATGACTGTACTGACCATGGAGACTTTGCCCACACCATGAATCTGCTTGCAAATCACCTAACGCATGGGCCATGTTCTGTTGTTTTTGAGGCACACTATAATTTAGCCATTCAGTAGTTGTCTTTATTAATAAAGTACTGTGCCAGGCCCTTGCTCCAAATGATGTTCTGTCTTCCTTCGACCCTACAGTTAAGATTGAGAATGCAACAATACTTAAGCCAGGACCCTTACACTGAGGGAACTTTTAATGTAGTATGGACATAGTTGAGTGGCTGTCTTATTTTTCACGTCAAATACTCATAACATATGCCTTTTCCTTTGAGCCCAACCCATTTACATAGTGGGAAATGGTATTGGAATTAAATCTGTACTGCAACAACGAAGGTCATTCACTCGAGGAGCATCACCATAGCTACTCTTACATGTGTTGCCAACAACATATGGTTTGTAGCTTTCACAGAATTTGCCTTGGTTGAAGGCATAAGAAAGACATTTCATAGGAGTGGGGGGGGTGCTAGTCTCTATAACCGCCTTCAGGGGGTTATCCAAAAGTAGGGAGGCAGTGGCAAAATGCCAAATCAATAATGTGACTGCTACATTCATCGCATTTTGTCTTGGGGTTTGAATTTAATAGTTTTCCATATAGATTCAAGTAGAAAGAGTGGTTCATCACAATGTATTTTTCAAAGAAATGTTGCTAAGATAAATAGATTTCTAAAAGAAATGTATGTAAAACTCAAAACCCTGTCCAAAATGTCTTATGATAAATGACTATTTTTTGTGCATTTCCTATTGATTTATCTGTTTTTAACAGGTCCCTTTATAAGCAGCAGTCTTTCCAAATTTGTATGCCTGTGCCTATTTCTGTGCTAAGGGAGAAGACTAAATGTTTGAAGGCTGAATCTCTTCTACAGGTGTTCTGCTCTTCTCCACTGTTTTATCAGCCCTATCAGCAATTTAATCTATTTTTCATTTGTCTAGATTTTTCCAAATGGTTCAGAAAAATACACTGACAAGAAGATGAAAAGGAAGGAAGCAGACTTCGGAGTAATTCACAAGTTGTATCCACACAGTCTGAAGTTGTAGCTTAATTGTCAGCTTTTTGTCCTGCATTTTGCAAGATATTCTGGACTTTGTTGTTTCCAACCAGCACCCAGCTGGCTCAGCAGTCTGGGCTGTTTGCTGCTGCCTGGAACCACAATTCAAATCAAATCCATCTTGATGAGTTAGATTAATTAAGCTTCAGAAGTTTTGCTCTGTGTTGGTCCTTTGAATCAAAGCCTTAAGTGACCAGACAGCCAGTGTTGGAAAACTTAAAATATACCCTAGGGCCTCTTTAGAAAGATTAGGGTTTCCTCAGGGTCCTTGGCTTGATTTCTGAAAATGGCAAACAAAAACAAAAACAACAAACCAACAAGACCCTCTTCTAGCACAGACTTTTGTAGCCCACAGGGGGTACTTAGTATGTTAGCTACCCTGCTCTTAAAATAACTGCTCTTTTCTGTTTTCCTCATTTCAAATTGAATCAAAGAAAGGTTACTTTTTATTTGTTTCTGACAAACAAATTAACTTCTCTCCCTGTTTCTTGTTTCCCTTGAGTCAGGCCAAGGTTTGCTCATTTACTCTGCCTTCTTCCTGACACCCCAGGGACTCCCAGTGGAAGTCATTTGTTCATTAAATCATTCATTCAGACATCAGTCATTTATTAACTATCTGAAAGTACATGGGCAGGTACTGGAAGATTTAAAAAATGAATCAGTCAAGATCCTTGTCCAGAAGGAGCATGGGATCTAGCATAGAAAGACAAGCTTAAAGAGGAGTAATAAGTAAGTGAGGTGGAGAATGAGCTAAAGCAGCACTGATTGACATAAGGGAAAGGTTTAGACAAGTGAGAAATCAGAAGTGCAGTTCAGCAGTATTGAGCGCCAGTGGGACTGTGTGAGAGCAGGAGGGGTCCTAAGGTTGAAGAACTGAGGGGAGGGTGGAGAAACCTCTGGGGCTAGTGAGGAATAGATAGGTTTATGTAGGTGGTGCTTCTGTTTTCAGGGGACAAACCTGTCCTTTCTTTGGAAGACCTTTGAGATACGTGAAAAGGAACCTGAAGATGACTGTTGACTATGTGAGACTGAAACTTAGAACTGGGAAATGAGAAAGTTTGGGGAGTTTTATGAAGTAAGTTTTGTGACTGGAGCCATGGCAATGTGATATTGAAGTACAGCACACAGAATGAGAAGGACAAGCATTCTAAGATAAAACTGGTAAAAACCAACATCTGTGGTGTGTGTGTGTGTGTGTGTGTGTGTGTGTGTGTGAGATGGATAAATAGGTGATAAAGACAGACAGACAGATAGAAATGGATTTATCATAAGGAATTGGCTTATGTGGTTACAGAGGCCAAGGAGTTCTAAACTTTGTGGTTGACAAACCCAAACAAGAACCAAGAGAGCCTCTGATGATGTTACGCTTCTAAAGCAAAAGCCAATAGGCTTACACCTCAAGAAATGTAAAGTTTCTGTTTCAGTTTAAAGATAAAGACTGGAGTTGCAGGTCTAGGTCCTCAGATAGAAGGAATCCCCTCTTACTTGAGAGAGGGAGAGAGATTAACTCTTCTGTCCTCTTCACTCATTCAGCTGATGAAATGAGCCCCCCAACCACTTGGGCCAGGGCATTCTCCTCCAGTCAGTCCACAGATGGATTCAGTGTGAGCCTTGACCAAAGACCCCTTCAGACATACCAAGAATAAGTGTATCCAGATATCTTTAGCCTATCAAGTTGACATATAATTAATCACATGAGGCATGTAAACAACAAATCAGGGGGACAGGAGAATGAGAAGGTAAAAAGAGGTAGGAGAAATCCTCTCATTTGTATGAATAGTTCTCCACACCATAGTATCCAAACTCTGCTACGGAGATTTCAGGAGAGCACCACCATATCATCACCTGCACAAAACAGAAGAGCAAGTGGATGCATCATGGGGAGGGACAAAGGACGGCCTGATGCTCAGCTGGCCAGTGGCGGAATCCTGAATGCAGGTCCCTGTTAATGTCATCACCTGCTGTGGCCAATGGGAGAGGAGCCCGAGGATGGAAGGGACTAGTACAGATGCTTGTCCAAAGTCAGACAGAGGATGTTTTCATGGAGAAGCAGCCCATACAAACTCATTTAGGATCTGGGCTCCTCCAGGGACATCCCCATGTTTCTAACATTCTGTTTTTGTGCCTGATGAATGTTTATAGTCCCACAATTATTCTTTCCTAGTCACATTCCCAGATGTCCCTTTTGTTTCATTGTTTAAGCATTCTTGACCACAGCTACTGGAAGGGGTGAGTTCATGCTGTTTATGTGCCAGGCGCTATGCTCCACACACATCATCTCTTTTTACTCTAGTTGCAACAATCCTTTGAGATGTCCCCGCAAAGTCAAAATGTCAAGCTGGGTAAGATCATAAGAAATTGCAGCTCTTTTCAGAGGATGGAGGACCCCCGCTCTTCACTGTCCTTGGGAACTGCAGTAGCACCAAATAGAACAGTATTATTACTGAATGAGGTGGCAGCCTTTGGGATAGATGCACTCTGCCCACTTTACAGAGTAAGAAAACAAAATTCCCTGGGGGGGCTTGCGGATGATGGATAGTGCTGGTACCAAACCTAGGTCTCCACATACCTAGGTGTGCTCATACCAACAGGTGGTCCTCCACTAGTCCCTGCCTGTCTGCAGGAGCAGAGTCAAGGTGACTTGGCCTCAGCCCTCTCTCCTGTCCAGGAAGAAGCCAGCACTGACTCAGTAGGCAACATTTTGCCCGCAACAGGTCAACTATGCCTCCAAGTTTTTACAAACTTTGTCAATCTAGGAACACACTAGATTGTCTTTCTTTGTAGCCTACACTATTCCTTAGACTCAGAAACTGCAAGCTGACAGGACTAGAAGCTCTAGTCTCAAGTATGCTGAATATCAGGTATGATAGGTCTGAATTCTCACCTTCCCCTGGCAACCTTTGACAAGCTTTTGCAATAAAGAAATTAAATATTAATACTTGGCAATTAATCTCTGACTTGAAAGAGCCATATATACCATATGTGTAACCTCTGGACATTTCAATTTCCAATCTGCGCAAGTAAGATAACATCCTGCAAATGAAATGTAATCATCAATTAGCAGTTGTCCTCGGGACAGATGGATCTGCAGTAGTGAGCAGTTTTCACGACCTGAGCAGTGGATGATTCGAAGGGAGCGGCAAGACTGTCAGAAGGAGGAGAAAGGTGAGCTTTCCAGCCTCGTGACAAGCCACAGAGGGTGGAAGTTGGAAAGCCAGCTTCCACGAAGCATGCGTGAGCTCTGCCTCAGGGGCTTGCACTCTTTGTGGGCCACAACCATGCACTTGACCAAGAATGGTGGGCTTAGGTGAGGCACAGTGATGGAGAAGCCACAGAAGTGAATGCCGTGGCTCCTGCCGTGAAGACTTTGGAATTGTACTGCACTGTCAGGTCAGGGGTACACACAGCAGTTGTTAAGAGCCCTGACCAAGATGCACACGCACGCATACAAATTGATACCGGGTTGGTGGTCCCGGGCCTACTTTCCAGTCTCTCAGTCAACAATGGTGACAACTAGAAACTTCCTGGCAGCAATTGTAAAAAGTGCTTGTAGATCCTTGGCAAGGAGTCATCAGACCAGAACAGTGCTTTGTGGTTTCTTATTATATTTAATGGAAAACTGAAGCACTCGGATATTTCCAAAGTGTAATTTGTTCTGATGGGTAGGCTGACAGTGGATTGGGCTGCTTCACTAGGGAAGAGGCAAAAAATAAATTAAACAAATTAATGACTGTGACGCATTCTGGGGGAAAGAAAATGCAGTTGACAGTCCACCCCCACTTCCATCCTAACAAAAATCATCATTTTTATTGCAGTCACATTTCCCTGGGCTGCTGCTTCTTGTGGGTATTTTTAAAGAAAACTTCCCCTCTAGTCGTTTTCTTTAGCCCAATAAGCACAGTTGCTAATTTTCTCTCATTTGGAGATTTCCCCCTTGGAACCATATGCCATTAAAATACTTAGACATGTGGAAATGGACTGATGAAGATATGAGGAGACAGGGAGTTTCAGACGAGGAGAGACTTTGTCAGATGGAATGACTCTGACATCAGATTCCTTAACTGAAAGAGAAAGATCCTGCCACAGGAAGGGAGAGGAGCAGAGCTGTGCCTGATCTCAGGAAAGGTCCAGAAGGCATCAAGAAAGGACGAGGGGAGGCTCTGTGTTCCTGTGTACAGCACATTGGTGGGCCTTTAACAAGTATTCATGGGTAGAATGAATGAATGAATGAATGAATGAATGAGTGAATGAGTGAATGAATGAAATGAATCAGGTGGATGAGCAGCTAGAGTAGAGGCTCACAGTGTAGAAAGTTGGGACTTGCAACAAGGTGGGTGTGTGTGACACTTGGCAACAGAGGACAACCCTGAGGACACAATAAGTGGACTTTGGCACGTGTCACTGTGAAAGTGGGGTCTTCTAGTTCCATATCTTTCTTCATTGACCTTTGGTATTTTGCATGTATTTGTATAATTATTCCATTCATGCCTGTAGGTAATATTCAAAATATTCTGATTGGTGTATCAATGGAACCTACTAATCAGAGCAGATAGGATGAAAATGGATACTGACAGGAAAATTTTAGCATTACCATCCAGAATACTTGCCCTGAATGTATATCTCTCTAGTGCTGAGCATTGTGAGGATGTGTATTATCTGCATTTGATACTTTGATAAAGAACTTAGGTCAAAGTTTTGGTTAAATATTGCCCTTGCTTTAGACATTGTGCCTGATCTCTTGTAGTAGTAGCTCTGCTGTAAATACACTCAGCCCTCCATATGTATGGATTCCACATCCAGATTCAGCCAACCATGCAAGGACATTTTGGGGCCTGTACCAGATGTGTACAGACTATTTTTTGTTATTATTCCCTGAAGAATACAGAATAACAACTATGTCATATCACTTATGTTAGGTATTATAAGTAATCTAGAGGTGATTTAAAGAAGTGTACATTGGAGAATAGATTAGATGTAAATACAGTGACAATGTGTATAGGAGACTTGAGAATCTTCAGATTTGAGTATCTCCAGGGGTCCTAGAGCCAATCCCCTTGGGTACCTAGGGACAACTATATGTATAGGATGAGGGGAGAATGCCGCAAGAAGGGATGGATTTGAGTGGAGTGGACTGAGAGACATCTTGGGGAAGTCTCCCAAGCCCACCCGAACTGTGGGGTGAATTGCCCTTCTTCTGGAGTCTGTCTCCCTGGGGCCTTCCCTCATAGGGTAGGGAGGACTGATCGCAGGCCACAGGCAGCCGGAGCATTTCTTCCAGAGTGCTTTGCTGAGCTTGGGTAAGTTAAATCTGTTAATGCTCTCCAACCTCCTCCCTTTGTTAGGGAGCCCAGTGTATTAATTAAAAACTGCGGGCAGCTGTAAGTATCTCCAGAACAAGGATTAAGCCAGCTTTCTGTCAATTGCTTTCAAAGCTATTGCTATTTGCTAGAGAAATGCTTTCTTGGGGGTTAAAGCAGCTAGCGTTTCACTCTGCCGCCTCCTCCATTACCGCATTAGCTTGCTGGCCCCCTCCCCTAATTCGCACTTCACACCAACTGCAGTAGAAACGTCTGCCCGCAGTGGGCCCTCCTCCATCCAGACGCACATAGTCCTCTGGGCACTGAAGCATCAGAACAGGAGTATCAGTAGGAGAGGCCCAAGTCCCTCTTTTTTACCAACCTCTTTTCTGCTGAATGAAGGTACAAATAACCTATCTATAGTACCTGCTGCTTCTGTATGCTGCTGAAATAGAGAAGAGCGGTCTGCTACAGAATGTGTTCCAGTAGCTCTTTTGTTTGTTTCCATGATCTAAAGGTTGTTTATGAGTGTCCAGCAGAAAAATGTGGGCCTTCTATGGCAGGAAACTTTCCAATGCAGTCGTTCAAGGGTTAGCAAGGCCACCTGTGGAGCTGTTGCTCCGTAGACAGCTGTTAAAATGAGCTTCCTGTGAGATTGAGCAAGACAAGCTGAAGGGCTCTCTGAGGTTGAAAGACTGCTGTGAATCAGGCTACCTTGGAAGGGCCGAGAAGATGGCTTGCCTCCTTTATGACCAGGCAAGGCGAGCGCTTTCTGTTCTGCTTGGCCTGGATAAGAGGTGATGGAATGGGAAAGAAGCAGGGCATAATTAAATACTTGTGAGCCTCCAGACAATTTGTAATTTATAGATCTTTCATGTTATCAGCAATGTATATTAAGTAAATCAATAAATTCTCCATTGAAGTGATAAATAATCAATCAGCTATAATAGCACAAAATAAGTCTGAACTCAACTCTAATGTGACTATAAAATGAAATGTCAAAACGGAGGCAGACATTCTTTTTTTTTTTTCTGGGAGCCCTAAGAAAAAGTCTCCAGAATTCCTATTTAATTCTGACTTGGTGCAGACTATAGCTGAGTGCATATCTTCCAGTGCCCACGTGATGCCCCATAGCTCAGTGCCCCCTCACCTGGAAAGGTAGGGAATTACATGGAATATGACATTGACAGCTCTGGAGAAGAATTAGGCTCTGCATGTGCAGGTACGTGTACACTATTACAAGTGCACTTATGTGCCTATCTCTGCATGATACCTGGACCCTCATCCATGTACCTGGATCCTCATCCATGCACAGTGTGTACACACAAATACATCTCTGCATCTGCATATGAGTACATGCGTATGCAGACTTCCACACATGCACCCATGTCTCTGGCAGACGTGTGTCATGAAATGCCACTCAGCAGATTGTCCCCTGAAGCCCAGCCTCAGCAAAGAGGGAAAGGGGAAAGATCTAAATCTGGATAACATAAATAAGCCTGTGGCAGCCAGAGAAAAACCCAAACAACTAGCACCACCCGGGGAAAGTCACTGCAGAATTTATATAAAAACAGTATATCAGAAAAGCTGTTTGAGAGACCTCGGAGAGGCAGAAATCATGAAAACCTCTTGCTTGCTGGTGCACAGTTTAAATGGGTAAGAATTACTCTTTTGTGAAAAATTGGAGGCCAATTTGATTATTTTCTGTCAGCAATCAGCCCTTTTGTCTTGCCATCATACTTCGTGGCTCTGTATGTGTGTGTGTGTGTGTGTGTGTGTGTGTGTGCCTGTGTGTATACTGCACACATGTGTGTATGTGAGATAGTGTGAAAGTGTGCATATAGATCTGACCCACACTTTCGTCTTTAATCTTTTTTATTTTTATTTTTATTTTTTTTGCTTTTTTTTGGAGACAGGGTCTTGCTTTGTAGTTCAGGCTGGCCCTGAGCTCACTATGGTGCCCAGGCAAGCCGCCGCGAACTCAGCAATCCTCCTGTCTCTGTCTCCCGAGTGCTGGGATTACAGGCGTGAGCCACCACACCCAGCATTATATGTGGTAACTGGGGATCGAACTCAGGTCCTTACGCTTGCGAGGCAGGCGCCGGAACCACTGAGCTAACCCTCCGGCCCTCGTCTTTAATCTTTTTTACAGACTTTTCTCTTTGGAAT
>PVIC010046794.1:0-14086 GCA_004025085.1 Thryonomys swinderianus
GGGCCGGAGGGTTAGCTCAGTGGTTCCGGCGCCTGCCTCGCAAGCGCAAGGTCCTGAGTTCGATCCCCGGTGACCACGTATAATGCTGGGCGTGGAGACTCACGCCCACCAACAATCAGCACCACATACCACAGTGCCGGACGTGGTGGCTCACGCCTGTCATCCCAGCACTCGGGAGGCAGAGACAAGAGGATTGCTGAGTTCGCGGCGGCTTGCCTGGGCCCCATAGTGAGCTCAGTGCCAGCCTGAACTACAAAGCGAGACCCTGTCTCAAAAAGCAAAAAAAAAAAAAAAAAAAAAAAAATGAAAAGTGCCTCTGGTGAACATTATGTCATAATTTCCTTCCCATTCACTAAATATTCGTTCTGTCCTCACCATGTATAAGACACGCTGTCAGGTACGAAGATGACCTAAAAGGACAACAGAGACAGACACACACACAAATAGCTACACTGTAAGGCTGAAGGGAATACAATCAGTTCTTTATGGTGTCAGTAAAATGCTTCGATACAGATGAAAGACAAAGTTATTGACTCATAATACAATGTATCCAAAAGTTCTTTTTAAAGAATAGGTATTGATTTATTTCAATAGATAGTCACTTTAAAAATGGCCACTTGTCCCATTACAAAGCTAATAAATGCTCAATACAGAAACTTCGGAAAAACAGAATAATTCAAATCCAGGAAGAAAGAGGGAGGTCAATCGCTCGGTTGTCTTCCACAGTGTGTAAGGTTGCCACTGCCAACATTGTAGCTTATGTATTCTTTTTCCCATGCTGGTAAATTGAATTCTTAAATACAGACTCACTGTATAATGCACATTTGAGCTTATTTTCATACTAAAATATAAACCTTGTCCAACAGCTAGGCTGTTAACATTACTCTTTCAGAAAGTTCCTTAGTAATTTCACATTCAGAATAACCATAACAAGTGAACAGCCAACAGTCAAGGCTGTACCTACCTTCACAGAGCCCGGCATCTGTATTCTGCTGAGTAAAAGCTGAAGACCTTACGCGCTTTCTTGGGAAGCCGTTGTAGTCTGCAAGAAATTCAAGGGGAGGGTAAACTCACTTGCGATGACAAACTGTCTTCAGCTTATGATATGGTGAGATAAAGAAAACCTCCTTTTGTCTACAAAGGTCACCATTTGTAACGTGTGAACTTTTAAAGTCCAATTTTAATCTTGGGGTTGGTAGTTTGGCAATTATAAACCTATAGTTATATTAGTAGAAAAATTAGAAATGAATGACCAGCAGAAAATTATATATTCACTTTGAGGTTCTACAGAAAATGCTTTTTGGAGGTTAAGAAACAAGCAGTGGAAAACTGTGGACTCTGCATCATTCACATTAGCATTTTTGGGGACCTGCATGTTGTCTTTCAAAATAAAGGCCAAGTTCTACATGTGTGTACAACAAGAAGCAGTTTAAGTTTTACACGGCCTGTGCCACATGCCAAGGTGCTGGTGCCTGCTTGTTTTCCTTTAAGTAAAGACTGATTTTGCAATTCTGAGTGTGAGTCATTACCGTGTTCTGCTGCTTCGTGCAGGATATCTTCTGCAGGTCTCTGAAAGGACACAAAGCTGCCAATGAGACCTAAGTATTTGCTGCTTTTGCATCACATTTCCACCTACCTCATTATAATACAATCCACACAAACCAGAGCTGCACAGCCTTCCTGAACAAAGCAGTTCATCTTTACTAAACAGCCATGTGGTTAAGAAGAAAGAAAAAAAAAAAGCTGAATACAGCACTTCTGTATTTCAGTGACTCCAGAATCACTTGTGTGATGTGTTTAAAATGTACATTTTGGAGCAATCCACTTCCAAGATTCTGAAGTGGCTGGTCTGGAGGAAGGATCTGCTTTTTAAACAAGGCTTTGAGAATAAGTTCGCCTTTATTTTAGTTTGTTTTATGGGGACTGAGGTAAATACATCCGTAGGCAAGAATGAATGCAAAGATAACATGTGATAATGTCGTTAATTTTGTGTTTTCCAAAGAAGATGATCTCAGTGTGATGCTCAGAAAGAAAACACAGTCCACAAGACCCTTTTTAAAACAAATATCACAATTTAGAGTTTATTTTATAGCCAGTTTTAGGCGAGGCTCCTGTGGGGATCCATACGAGCACCCTTAGTCCTCCTACTCGCCTTCAGGCCCCGACCACTTTCAAGTCACTCCCAATACACTTGTGCTTTTAATAAAAGAAGCGTGTTGGCCACAGCTTCAGTGGCTTCTCATCTCCATT
This sequence comes from Thryonomys swinderianus, assembly GCA_004025085.1. NCBI lineage: Eukaryota > Metazoa > Chordata > Mammalia > Rodentia > Thryonomyidae > Thryonomys > Thryonomys swinderianus. The sequence goes on from PVIC010046794.1 coordinate 2,251, forward strand.
TGGCACGGCTTCTCATTTCGGCCACACTGACTTCCACAAATGACAGCTCAGTCCGTGGTTGGAGACTCTGCTGTGACAGTGATGAATCATCCCAGCAGCGGTGACAGCTTCTTGAAATATAATTTTCTTTGTCAAATTAAGATCAAAGAAAACAAAGCAAGAACAAAGACAGTAGTTTGATCTTACCTTAAAAGTTTGTTCTCCCTTTTCGAAAATAAATGTGGGGTGAGCAATGACAGACTTTTCTATGAAAGATAAAGAACAGGCAAAAAAATCAAAGTGTACAGTGACGTCTCTGCAAATATTTGAAGAATTGTTTGTTTTGTGTTTTCTATGCCTTTGGGTACAATTCAAACTATGTGCTATGGATAAACTGTATATTTATTAAAAATGTAACAATTACAGGAATAATATTAAGGGAAATGACAGGTAGTATTCTTTCATAGGTAGGTAATCCCATTAAAAGAACATGCTTTAACTGTTTTGGGAAAACAAGAATGTCTGCATTTAGAACTTCATCAAGACATAACCGTTAACATGACTACTTTAGGAACAAATGTTTCAGGGGGTTGAAAACCTCATCTGAGCGCAGGTCTACTTGGGGTTGGATTTTAACTATAAATGGATAGATGTGCTACATCTTGTCCTTAACACAACCCAAATGAGTTCACATTCCTTCACTAGGTTGCTCATCTCTAAACTATATTTTCAGTACATAATTACATTAATGATCCATCTTACACAACGCTATAAAATAGGTAAAGTTTTTTTTTCATACTGCTGTAAGGCTCCATCAGAGACCTAGTCTGGACCCTGGTTATCTGGATTCATTATTTGGCCACCATCAGGAAGGGGAGAAAAGCCCACAGAAAAGGAAAAGTGAGTTTGTTCACAACTTAGCCAAACTGAGAGAGCAGCTACTCTGGCCCTCAGGAAAGCACAAGAACACTCCCGTTTTAGATGTGATAGAACAAGACCAGGAACTATGCCAACATAGGTTTAGCCAGGTTTTGGCCCACCAGGTGGGCTCAGGAGTTGTTGAATCTTTCTTGGCATGGGGGATGCAGGTGGTAGTTTCTACTCTCAGTATGAGGAAACTGAAGAAAATAGTTTATCTTTTTTGTAAAATCATAACTTTTATGGATCCATCTTAACATCACAGCTACATTTGGTCCTGCCAATCTTATTAATCTTTTGTATTTTCCTACTGTAGGTAAGTCAACAGATAGAAACTCATAAGTTTTATTGAAAATATAACAGCTTTATCAGCATCCTACAGTATTCTCAGAGAATATTAGATAGGGGTTAAAACTCAGGCTTAGGATGTGTTCAAGTGCAAGTTCTATCATTAACTGGCTGTAGACTTTGGGAAACTTAATGTGTCTGTACTTGATTTCATCTGAATACAAATAAAACGTATCAGTACTTACCTCATGGGGTTCATATGAAGAATAAATGAGATGGTTAGAATGTAATTACTTAGACTTAAATAATACAAAGAAAACCCTTAAAGAATGGATAATAAACATTTTACCACCACTCTCTATACAGTATTGGGTGTTTCTCTTTAATCAAAAGTGTTATTTTGTCCTTAAATAAGATCACTATGTGCTTTTATATTGATACTTATAATCTTCACTTGAGTGTATTTATTAGAGCAAATGTAGGGCTTCTGGGATTATAGTGTTGGAAAAATTTGCTTGCCCTTTGTCTACATCATTCCTTTATTTTGGATCAAAGGCTAATAAAGATTCGAGTTTGTCATAAAATGGGATTGGTCAGCTAGTACCATTTGAAAATACGTATTTCATTTGACGGCATTTGAAAAATCAGATATTTTCTCCTCAGAAAACTCACAGTGTGAAAATGCTTCCATATGGTAGAAATGGCTCTTTCCATTTGCTGAGGGAGTAGGAAATAGAAATGAAATCTAGGTTTCCAGAGATATTGCAGGTATATATTGATCAGGCACATACACAAGATTCAAAACTGTAACTTCTTAAAGTCAATTTTAAATAATTCTTTGGTAGTATTTGCTACTAAAATCAAATAGTGATTTTGACACAAAATATGATTAGTAATGTGTTTGTTACTTCTCTCTCGTTGCTGGGACAAAATTCTTGACACCCAAAGAGGGGAAGGGTTTTACAGTTCATGGGGGTTTCATTCCATAATTGGCTGGCTCCATGGCAAGGATCACAAATGGGCGTTGCAGAGGGAAAGAGCATGGTGTGGACCAGATAAAAAGAACAACCTGTTCCTTTTATCTTATTCAGACTACTGATGGTGGTTGGCATGCCCACCACTGATTCAGGTCCCCTTGAACCTACCATTGCTCCATAAACCAGTTTCAGAAAAATCCCCACAGAAAAAGCAGGAAGCTTTGAGAGGACATCTAAACACAAGCCATAACAAGGAAAAATTAAATCTCTATTTTATTAAAAAAAACAAATAATACATTAATATAAGTTCATATATTGAATTCAGGTCAATTTATACTTTAGACCTCAGAGAAATAAATAGGTGTTTTAAAATTCCTCCATGAATTCCAAAAAAAGGATTCCAATTCCAAATCTATTTTCCTTAAACGTAATCCTCTTAGTCTTGACACTTTGAGTAAGAAAGGAATAAATGGCTGTTGTTCTACTGAGAGCAAATAATTGGGGTTCTCCTCAGAAAGGAAGGAAGCAAATTGCCACCTAAGGCCTCCTAAGTCCAGAAAGCCTAGGCACCTCCTCTTCCCGTGAAAAGGCAGAAAGCCAGGAGGCCAGCACTCAGCTGCTCCTTGCTTTGAAGACTGACAGGTGCCACACCTCCTCGGTAGGGTTCAGGAACGGAGGAGGAACGGGTGGTGCCTGCTGCAGATGGTTCTGCACAGGTACTTTATTGCCTTGCCTAGTGCTAATTTGAGAGAATGAAGGCCAGGCAGTAACTTGCACACTTACCAGACACATTTTGCTCATCATGCTAAAGAAAGCTACAAGAGAAAAAACCATCACACTTCTATTTATGTGACTTGTCATATATAATTTTTCACTTATAATATGCATGACTTAAAAGTTTTAAGGAAAACTGAAAACAATCCTTTAAATCTGCCAGTTCTTTCAAGCTTTCATGATCACTGGAATATTGTGACAAATCAGGATAAAAATATTAGAGAATATATTTTAATTATATAAAGTCCTTTTAACATTTTAAAAACAGTAATAAGGGCCGGAGATTTAGCTCAGTGGTTCCGGCACCTGCCTCGCAAGCGCAAGGTCCTGAGTTTGATCCCGGTAACCACACACAATGCTGGGCGTGGTGACTCACGCCCACCAGCCATCAATACCACATACCACAGTGCCGGGCGTGGTGGCTCACGCCTGTAATCCCAGCACTCGGGAGGCAGAGGCAGGAGGATTGCTGAGTTCCAGGCTTGCCTGGGCTGCATAGTGAGCTCAAGGCCAGCCTGAACTACAAAAAAGCGAGAACCTGTCTCAAAAAAAAAGTAATAAAACAAACATAACAAGATACTTGCTACTTTATTTTCAAGTGTACCAAGTAGCATTATTGTGCAATAAATACCACTTTCTATTTACAGAACTTTTTCATCATCTCAAACTGAACTCTGTACCCATTAAACAGTAGCTCCTCATTCTATTCGGTCTGGAACTGTTGGAAACTATTATTCTATTTCTGACTTTGAACTTACTATAAGTGTAGTATACAATATCTGTCTTTCTGTATAAAGTATATTTCATTTAGTAGAATATATTCATCAGCTTGATAACATACATACATACATATATATATATGACAGCTTTTAATCCATTTGTCACCCGAAAGACTTTTTAAAAAGTCTCCATTTTCATTCTCTGCTTCATTTGCTCCCATGTTTCTAATACCCATCCCTGCACCCATATTTCTCACCTACTGTTCTCCTTTCCCTTGCCTACATTAACAGTAGGACTACTATATAGCAAGTAAATACGCATGAGTATTTGAAACTTACATAAAAGTTATTCTGTTATTCTATCCATTTCCAGTCCTTATTATTATTATAGACTTATGTCATAAAACTTGTGGAGATAATTGGAACTAGAGCACCAGCTCTTCGTACTAAGCATTAACTGTGAGCACTACCTCTCTCTGCTGTTTTCAGTTTTTTCATACATAAAAATCAGTTGGACTGAGCAGTCTATGAAGCCCTAAAGTTTATTAATTTATGAGTTCTCTTGGATAAACTATTTGAAGAAAAGTATTGACTCATTTAATGAATATTAATTGCCTTCTATGATCAGGGCAGTGCCTAATACCTTAAGTGTAAAGTTTAAATTTGAGGATTGTTTGCAAAAATAAGATCAGATTGGACAAATCTATTCCATTGCTTTGTAGATGTGTTTTCTTTATACTTTTCCTCATCTTAGCTTTGTAGCTAGGATTGTTTTCTAAAACTCCCTCAAAATCTATTTCGCTTCATCTCTTTATGAGGAAAGTCACTTTACTAATTAATTTTGCTTCTTTAGTTTTTAAAAAAGAAAAACAGTGAAAGAAATCAGATTTTAAAAATCCATAGATGAGAATGAAGCTTTTTAGAACCAAAGTTATTCTTGTTTTAAAAAGAGAAAAATCCAAAATCTGTAACACTGGTACATATCTTACCCATACACCGCTCACAGAAAAATAGAAATACACACACACACACACCCACACACACACAGTCTTTATCTGTAACTTCATTTCTTTGCAGACAACTAAAATTTAACACAGGTGGCATAAGACCAAAGTTATCTATTCCCAATGTTAGAAGGCTTTGTCCTTCCTTTACTCTTTCTAGATGATGATGATGTCTCCTTATGTATTTTATCAGGACAAGAAAGATTTGATGCTGATTAGCTAAATAGTCATTATGCAAACATCTCTGGACTGCCATGCCCCGTTGAAAGTCTAGATCCTACTTCTAAGACTTGTTGCTTGTTTACTGCCATCCATAGCCCTGACACATCTGATCACTGGGCAAAAGAATGCAGCTTCTAACTGAATACAAGTGTTTGTTGCCTTTGAAATCCTGACTTTTGAATATTTTGCTAGATTTTCCAACAGACTTCATTAAAAAACAACTCAGGTGTGAAACTTACCTTGCCTAAATGCTGATTAAATTTCAAGTCAAGTTAATGATTTAATATAATAGTTGAGCCAACACTTGAAATGGAGTTCTGAGTTTACAAAAAATAAATGATAGTAGTGAATATTGTTTAACCTTTTCTAACTTGTAATTTTGATACTGCCTGTTTATTTTGTCATAAGCAAAGCATGTATTAACCCACTTTTTTTTTTTTGAGGCAGGGTCTCACTTTTGTAGTTCAGGCTAGCGCTGAGCTCACTATGTAGCCCAGGCAAGCCTTGAACTCAGCAATCCTCCTCTCTGCCTCCTGAGTGCTGGGATTACAGGCTTGAGCCACCACACCCAGCAACCCACTTTTAAATATAGTACACTTCTATCTTTCATGCATCATGCAGTGTAAGAGACATGGGCTGTGTGGTCACTTAGAGTTAAGAAGAAGCCACAAGGTTTGTCAGCAAGCCACTTGCTCTGTGCTGATGTATTTGCACTAACACATACATACATCTGAGTCTTCTCACTAGTTTTATTTACAGTCAAATATAACTTTCCAAGGGACAGCTGAGGGTGATTCATAATTTATCTAAAATTTAGTTGTTAGTTTTAATAAAGTCCATTTTAAGTAACCAATCCACAGACTGAGTTCAAAGGCTGTAAGGCAGACTCTTCCCAGGTGCTTAGCTGAATATATACTTTGGGCCAGCATGAAAGCCAGTGACATAAGGTTAAAATACAGGCACTGAAGTCAAGGTTCTTGGGTTAGGAACATGGCTCCAGACCCAACTCTGAGGTCTTGATGTTACTAGCCTCCCAAGGCATTTGAAAAGAAATGAGTGACTGTGTGAATGGAGGTTAAAACAATGCTGGCATATAAGAAAGAGGGGAATGTGATGGAGGTGTAATGAGGGTTAAGGAAAAAATGTGATGGTAATAAAAAAGGGAAACAAAACTTATGTATTTGGGGGGTAGGGATTGTTGGGTGGGTAGGGGAATCAGAAAAAATGAGAATTACATTGTGTCATATACTGGTACAAATTCCCAATATTGAGTGTGATCATGATATGTTGTGTACATACAATATACCAATAAAGATAAAAATTTTAAAATAAATAAATAAGAAGAAAGATTCCATGCATGTGATTTGCTTATAAGTCATGTTAACACTGTGATATGGCCCAAGGTATAAACCTTTGTCTGTTCTTGCCAAGCAGGCAGCAGCACCACTGAGCTAAATCCCCTGCCCTGTTTTTCTGTTTTCAAAGAGCTTGTACTATTGCATTCATGTTAGTGTTGTCTCCTCAAATCACAGAATCTGCATTTTGGAAGGATTTTATTGGCTCCAAGCATGTCTACCAGGTGGCCTTCCACAAAACAGAATGGCAGGACCAGAGATGTAGCTCGGTAGCAAGTGCAAGGTCCTGAGTTCAATCCCTGGTACTGGAACAAAACAAAACAAAACAAAAAACCAGACTAGCGGTAAGGGTTACAATGATGCTGATGCCAGTACTTATGCACCCATGCATGGCAAGCACCCTGGTGTGTGGGCTGCATGTGGGCCAACAACTTGGCTTTCTGTCCAATTGGTCAGTCTCTGGACTCTACCTCAAAGTGCTGTACACATTTTCATCATTGCATATGTAGGCCTTGTTGCAAGAAACATGAGGAAGCACTGCTTCTTGTACTGACAGTTGTCACTGACTTTAGAAAATACCAGCAAAGATACTATGACATGCATGTGCATAATACATTTTGATGGTGTCCGCTGATCTACTAGGGAGTTTGTACTCCAGGCTGATTACTAATGCCAGGAAACCCACATCTCAGAGGCTTCTTATTATTAGCCCATTCTTTTCTCATATCAATCAAAATCGGAGACTGTGAATTAGCATAATGAACATCATAAATAAATTTTCACGATGAACTTTATGGCATCCAAGCCCCTCAGCTCACCAAAGATGTTTTAAGATGACTTCTAATGTTGAACAAATCGGACAGAAGAGTCTGGCAAGGCGTGTATCCTGTCCTCTGAAGTATGGTACCTAAAAGTTTATACAGAACACACCAGGGTCCCTGAAGGGGTGGAAGAATGTCTGGTACTGACTGACTCTGCACAGTGTGCCTATGGGATGTTGTTATGTCTGAGCAGATCTTTCAGACAAGTAACAGGTTACCACAGAACAGAGTTTGGGATGTCACGTGAATGGTCTCATGATTGTTTACTAATAAATACTTATCTAATAAATGCTTATCTATTTGAAACAATTTATTCTAAGACATACTTTTATTTTGCCAGGATGATGAAGTTGTAGAAGACTACTTTTAATGTTTTGGTTGCTCCTGCTGCCACCCAGAAAGAGTCTAGAAGTTGTAAATGATCAATTTAGCTAGAACTGATATGTGATATTTGCCATCTCATTCACAGTTAATGCTGAAAAAGCCTGCCATGGTGGCCAATGCATTATATCAATGACCTTTCCTTGTATAAATGCCCTTCACTCTCACTTTCCCTTATCTCTCATCTACGTTCCTGACACTCACTTATGCAAGTCACCACATTGGCTCCTTTTGGCCCTTCAAGATAGTGGTTCTTGGGCTGGAGATTTAGCTCAGTGGTTCTGGCGCCTGCCTCGCAAGCGCAAGGTCCTGAGTTCGATCCCTGGTAACCACACACAATGCTGGGCATGATGCATTGTATGTGATGAATCAGCAATCAATACCACATACCACAGTGCCAGGCATGGTGGCTCACGCCTATAGTCCCACCACTCAGGAGGCAGAGGCAGGAGGACTGCTGAGTTTGAGGCTTGCCTGGGCTACATAGTGAGCTCAGGAACAGCCTCAACTACAAAGTGAGACTCTGTCTCAAAAAAAAGATAACGGTTCTTAAATTGGGATCTGGGCCACATCTGATTTGTTAGGAGTGAAAGTTCTCAGGCAGGAGTAATGGTACATGCCCATAATCTAAACTAGACAGGAAGTTAAGACTGGAGGATAACACGTTTGAGGCCAACCTGTGCCTGACACTTTCTATTTTTCCTATTTCATTTTTCTCCACACTTGCCATGTCCACTGTGACAATCCATAATGTATGTTCTGCTCATTTATCTTCTTACTGCCTGCCTTTCTACCTGTGAGAAAGTAAGCTCCATGCGGGCGAGAAGTTCAGTCTGCTTTCTTCCTTAGGGCCTAGAACAGTGTCTGATACAGCGCAAGTTTGTTGAACGGAATGAATAAAACACTAAATGCAAACAAAATAAAGAAGAAATCAGGTGAAATAAATCTTTAGGAAGTAGTTCCATTTAGCTGTTTATTACTGAATTCTGAGGAAAATTAAGAGCATTCATTCTAAAGGACGTTCACTAAGGACAGATGCCTGGGAAAAAAGCAATACTATAGTCTTGTCTAAGCTGTTAATAATAATAATAGTAACAGTAATAATAATAATAAATGCTGTTACTACTGCTTTGGTATTGGGAATCAAAGGCAGCGCTCTGTGCATGCTAATTCCCTGCCACTGAGATATACCCTGGTCCTAGCTGTTATTATTCAGTTATTTTTTATTATACTTCAATTTATCCTGTGTTAATGTTACTGATTTGGTAATTTTAGGTTACTGTATCTCACTATAGAAGTTTTAAGTTTCACAATAAATGAAGTAATAAAATACTACATGTTACGAAGTTTATCTGAGGTAATGACCAATATTTCATCTCAAATGGGTGAAATTTTCTTAGTTCAGATACAGGTATTATGCCAATGAGGTGCATGTTCTTGAGCAAGTTGTGAAAATCCATTGAGACCTTTCAACCTCTTTAGTATTCAGAGTACCTAGAGGTAGCTTTAGAGTGTGAGGCCTCCCAGGTAATACCATGTCTTAAAGATTAAGTATAGATTACACTAAATAAAACACAAAGATGAATTTTGACAGACTTGTGTATGTTCGTGTAACCAAAACCCCTCTCGAGGCACAGAACACTTCCGTTATCCTATTGAGCTCCTTAGTGTTCTATTCCACCATGAGCAACTGCTCTGATTTCTACCACCCTTACCTAGTTTGATCTCTTCTGGAATTTCCTGAAAATAGAACAATACGTAATATATGCCTTTGTGTTTATTTTATTTTTGCCTAGAGTAACACTTTTTGAGATACACCTGCATGGTTACAAATATCTATAATTCCTTCCTTCCTTCTACTGAGTAGCATTCCAGGAAATTAAATACTTCCTAATTTGCTTATTCATTCACCTGCTTAAGAGTATTTAGCTTCTTCAGATGGGACCCATATGAATAAAGTCTACTATGAATATTCTTGTGGAAGTTTTTATGCACATATTTTCCTTTCTCTTGGGAAAATACTTTAGGATGGAACTGCTGGTTCATAGGTTTAACTATTATAAGAAACCGCCCAGCTGCTTTGCAAGGGATTATACTGTCTTACAGCGATGAATGGGACTTCTGCTTATTCAATATCTTTCTCCAAATACCATATTGTCAGTATTTTAGCCACTTTATTGATGTTAGATGGCTTTTTATTACTGTAACAGAATACCTGAGATTGTGGCGGGCCGTGACGGCCGCTCCCCAAAGATGGCGGCTGGCAGTAAGCCAGAGACTGCTGCTTAATACAAACCAGCTGATCGCAGGCCTTAATTGATATCACCCATGCTCGGTGGGAGGGGCCCCCCCATGGGAAGATATATAAGCGCCTATACGGGTGGTGGTGGTGGTGGTGGTAATGGTAATAATAAAGCTCAAGTTTGCACTCCGTGGTTGCGGCTCTCTCTGCGGGATCAGCGAGGGTCGCAACAACTGGTGCTGAAACCCGGGACGGTCTCTCGGGGAACGGAGGAGCAACGATCCGGTAAGGTCTGCGGATGTGCAGCAAGAGTAGGTTTGCCCCTTGTAGGGCGGAGGTTTGCTTTCAAGCTAGCAACAAGATTTAAGGACCCATGGGTTCAGAAAACTCAAAAGTGAAATTGGACAAAATAAAGGGAAAGTCTGTGTAGTAGATTAGGGTCAGAAGTGAAAGAAAATGAAGGAACTCAAACTTAAGGAATCCCAAGTAAAAGGAAACAGTATAGTAGACTAGAGTCAGAAGTGAAAAAACAACAAAAACATGGAGGAACTTTGTTCAAGGAATCTAAAAAAGTCTATGTAGTAGACTGAATTTCTTAGGGGAGGATATGCAACTTCCTAAAGTCTCTTCCTCAAAAAACAAAACAGATAGGAGAAACTGGTTTCTGAAAAGCATTAGGTCTTGTAGAAGTTCACGGTTGAATCTTGCGTTATGTTTCTCCCTATCCTCTCTGGAGCCTGGGGTGTACTAGGCAGCCACCCCCATGCTATAATCTTAGACAGGAGCTGTCAAAACATAGATTTTAAACAAATAAAAATGCCTATATCCTATAAAAACACTTGGTTGGAGAAACTCCAAAGGAGAACTAGATTTCTTTTGCATGAGACTTGGTAGATGGAAGGGAACTAAAGTGAATGTCAAGCATCTTGTGACTTTAGCCCTCTTGAGGTGGGCTCAAGGCTTTAATCCTTGAAAGACGCTGTAGGACTTAAAATGACATCAGACCTGTAGGTTTACACCTGGTGAGAATAGTCATTGCCTTTCATCTCCTGCAGACCGTTGCCTCGAAGGCTCCGTGGTTTGGTGAGGAGGGTCTGCTCAACATACCGCAATGGGAACATTTGGGTGCGGAGCTTCGGGCAGCGGAGGAAAGAACGCCGCTGCCCACAGGTACGCTGGCTATTTGGACTTTAGTTCGTGGTTGCTTTCACAGTGGTCGGGAGAGCCATCGGAAAACATTGCAAAAGGGAGCAAGGGTGTTAGAAGAGGGTAAGGAGGAAGCCGCCACAGAGATACTTCTCACTCAGCTTAGCATGGCCTCCAGCTCAGAAAGCAGCTGCGACACTTCCTCCTCCCCCAGCTCCCCCTCTTCGAGTGAATCCGAGACAGGTGATTCCGATTCTACTGAGGTTACCACAGGAAAAAGAAAGGGAAACAAAGAAAAAGAAAGGATATCGCGCCAAAGTGAGCAAAGGGGTAAAGAGGGGAGGAAGAGAAAAAGAAAGGATAAAGCATAGAGTGACCAGCAGCAGCCAGGAAAAGAGGCAATAAGAGGAGACAAAGGGGGGAAGGGCGGAAGCCTCTGCTCCCTTGCCACCTTACAATGACATGCCGCCTAAAGAAGAGGCAAAAAGGTGGGCTGATTTGCATGAGGGAGGCATGTTATTTCCTGTTTTTGAAGACACAAATCAATGAAGGTACCATCAAAACATAGATTTTAAACAAATAAAAATGCTTAAGGAAGCTGTCCAGGCATATGGACCTCAGGACGCATATATCCTATCTTTATTAGACTGCATGTCCACAGGTGTTGCCCTGGCTCCCGATGATTGGACCAACATAGCCCGAGCCACCCTATCCGGAGGGCAGTATCTGATATGGAAGGTGGCCTGGCAGCTCAGCCAAACCATGGCCCAAGAAAACCAGGCCGCGGGCGGGCCTTGAGCTCATTGGAATCTTAAGTATGCTGACTGGCCAGGCGCAATTTGTGGGGACTCAGAACCAAGTAGGGTTCCCTCCAGAGGTGAGGGGTGTTTCCCCAGCGGCCTGGATCAGCTGCTGCATGCGGAACTCGTGGAACCCGGGCTGCCACAGGTGTTTCTCATCCCCACGGCCAGGTCCTGCTGCTCAGCTCCAGGTGGATTCGTTTCCTTAGT
>PVIC010046795.1:0-14081 GCA_004025085.1 Thryonomys swinderianus
ACAGAAACAATAAGCCTGCTGGTAAACAGGCTTGGTAAAACTCTTGGAGACATTGGCTTAGGCAGAGACTTTATGAATAAAACCTCCCTAGCACAAGAACTAGCAGAAAGAATCAACAAATGGGATCTCATCCTACTGAAAAGCTTCTGCACAGCCAAAGAAGTCGCTGGCACTGCTAGAAGACAACCAACAACATGGATCTTTTTAAATAATATGCTTCTATTACAGTCTCAAGAATTTGATAAATAATCAGGCAGATACCAAATACAAATGAAATAAACTAAGATTAAAACCAGGACAGAAGCAGGTGTGAAGTCCTGGGGTATAAACTGTTTATATCATCATAGATCTGAGGAAAGAGAGCTGATGAGATGAGAAATGATGACTGATTTGTGAAAGATGAAGCCTTAGTGAAGCCTAAAAAGACAGGACTGAATTTGGAAAGCTAGAGCAAAGAAGAGAAGGAGTACCTCATGAGAAAGAATAAGGCCAAGGGAAAGGCTGACAACAGGCTAGGCTTATTTGGGTACAGTAAGACACCACAATGATGAAGAGGGAAGAATCAGATGGAGAACAAGAGGGAACAAAACTGAACTGAGAGAGTGACTAAAGGACGTGGGCTAGAAATGAGCAGCCACTAAAAGATCAATTTGGCTGCTGCAAGCATGAGAGTCAAGTGCGGAAGGTCTGGGGCAGGGACACCATGGCAGTAATTCTGAGGCGAGGCCTGGGAAGTCAGCAGGGAAATGGTTAGGAAGAAGCCTCAGCACCTAATGGCTGAGCCTGACCTGAAGAAGGAAAGATAAGTAGGGTAAGCCATGCATTAGACTAAAGATTGGGAGAGGAATGAGATGGCAAATCTGGGGAGAAAATTCAGTTTTGCAGGCTGTGAATTTATTTTAGAGACGCCATCTGAGTAAACAAGTCCTTCTGCGCCTACATTGCATGTTGTTCGTGTAGACCTTCCACCTCTTCCTCTGAGAAGTGAGTCTCCTTGCCAGGACCCTCGGGGCCTCTGACTGCCCCACGGCAGAGTGTGCAGAGGAGGATCCTGCATGCCAGCTCAGCAGCTGCTGTGTGTGCAAAGTCACTATGTACTGCTTAGCAGAAAGCAGGCAGATGAAGACCAGAAAAGGGCAGCTGACCACAATGATCTAAGCTTTCTCACAAAGCTGTGTCTCCTTCCAAGGCTACTGACTGAGAGGATGATGCAATTTGGACCAACAAAAAGACTTAAGTGGATTCCAACTATCCTGGGAGAAATGTTCCTAAGGCTGCCCTAAAAGTTTGGCTGGACCAATAGTTTGCACCAGAGATTGACTAGAGTTGAGTCCTGCAATCATACACTTATAAGGAAACTCTGAGACTGAATTATTCAGGGGCTGATGGTGCACACCTGTAATTCCAGATACTTAGGAGGCTGAGGGAGGAGGATCCCAAGTTCTAGGCCAGCAGGGACAACTTAGTAAGGTCCTCTTTCAAAATAATGAACTAAAAAGGGTTGAGGATGTAGCTCAGTTTTCCCTGGGTTCAATCCCTACTATTACAAAAAAAAACCCTCTCTAAACACAAACCCGAACACTCAAGAGTATATCTTCAAATATTTTCATGAGTTTGAGTGTTATCTGTCCTCTTAATCTCTCTAATTATTAATGAATTACTGCTCCGAAGACAAGACACATTCTCTCTTACCAGGAAGAGTTCATCATAATTGTTAGAAATGCTCCCACCCCACTGAGATTCCTTTATCAGAAAACTCCAAGCAAAGTTAGAACAGACCCATTATTAGATTTGTTTTGCTTCGAGACAGGATCTTGCTTTTAGCCCAGGTTGGCCTTGAACTCTCAATCTTCCTGCCTCACCCTCTCCCAAGTGCTAGGATTCCTGAGTGCTGGACCACCATGCCTGGGTTCCATTCATCGATCTTTGTATCTTAAAGTAAAAGATTTCTTTCTTTAGAATTCTTTTATATAAACTGAGAGAGAACAGTCTAGAATGAAAATGTAAAGTAGACTCTATTTTACAGAGCAAAATGTACAAAAGAGTATTACTTCTTCACTTAAAGGCTCCCCAGCTTCAAAGCACCAATCCATTTTCCGTAAATGCCATGCATCTCCTAGGAAGAAATAAAAATCTGATGAAAAAACCCAGAGTGTGTTCAAAAGAGTTTGTCAGGAGTGACCCTTCTAGATAAATGGATATGAAGTGGATTTTATCTGCTAATACTTGTTAATTATTATTTTAAAGTGATTTATCTCTTCTAGAGCATGAAAATTATCCCTCAATTTGGCTATTTGCCTTCTCTTCCACTGGAATTTGTGAACAAAAACAACACACATGTACCTTTGCTATTTGCTACTATTATACAAATCTTTATCATTTACAATGTCGACATATATAGAGGTCATACACCAATAACATGTACATGTAAGTCTAGAATCCCTTTGAGAGCAACATAAAGTTGAATTTATTTTACTTCTAGCCAAAAATATTGCCCAGAACTGTTAATGCATATGAGCAAATGACTCCTATTTATTCAGTGGTTATTCTAACAAAAATGTAGTAGTATGCCCTAAAAAGAGGTTTTTTGGTGGTACTGGGTTTTGAACCCAGGACTCATGCATGATAAGCAAATCCTCTTCACTGTACCAGCCCTGAGAGCTTGTAATGAAGCTGGTACATGTGAATACTTATGTCAAAAAGATTTTACTCAAATTTCTGTTTCTTGGTATATTTACTACACTGGTGAAATGAAGTTTTTCTTCATTCCTTTTTACTGAGTGAGAGAAAGGTTGAATGGAGGAAAACTTAGAAACTTAAAGAAAAAAGTAACATTTGTAAATCAGCACTCCCCAGTCCCTCCAAGCAAAAAACACCTTGCAGGCAAAGGAATAAACACAGATCTCTGTTTCATTTCCATAGGACAGTGTCTGAATCCTCAGATTTCTAGGCATTCTTTAGTCTAATGTTCTAGTTTTAAATATGGTAAAACTTGTATCATCAGTCTGAAAAACTAATTTAAGACTCTTGAAATAATCAGCAGGTTAGAAGTGAACAATGTGACTTCATAGAATCATATGGGGGAGCTTCCAAGATGATTGCCTCACATCAGGAGCGAGTTAGAGCCCCTTCCATATAGCAAACCCAGGGAGCAGGAGCTCTAATGAAAGAGGTTGGGCATCTCATCAAGCCCACATGGAAAGTTCTTTCTGGGTTGCTTTTTTCATTCATAATACTTTCCCTAGTTTACACTACCAAAAATCCCTGTCTCAAAAAAAAAAAAAAATCAGTACAAGACTTGGATAATTACAGGTAGCAAATCTTAGCTTTAGTTATTTATTTTTATATCTTTCCTAAATCCTATCTAAGTTAACTTTACTTAGAACTAGTCTACTGCTTGTTTTCTTTTAGTTTGGAAGTATGAACCAGGAGAATTTGTTATGTTCACAGAAATTTAAACTTTTTCCCCCTCTAGTTTGTAAAACTTTTTCCCAAAACACCAGCAAGTAAGAAAGTTTGAAAAATTTCACATAGATAATTATAGATAATTCATTATAGATAATTCCTTTAAGTAAAGGATATGGGTAAGATTATACTGTATATGATCATAGTAAATAACTTACCTGGCAGACCAGATTTCTCCAACATTATCCTTAAACACTGAAAAAAAAAATATGCCCAATGTCACATTTCTGTTTCTGAGTTATAGTACAAGGAGAAACATCCTTTAAGAATCCTGGCACTGTCTGAATCAGGTTACACTGAGTCATTCTTGAATGGGTAAGACATGCAGAATCCAAATGATCCACAAACTGGGCGTGGTTGGCTCACACCTGTAATCCCAGCACTTGGGAGGCAGAGGCAGGAGGATTGCTGAGTTCAAGGCTTGCCTGGGCTACATAGTGAGCTCAGGGCCAGACTGAACTACAAAGTGAGACCCTGTCTCAAAAAAACCAAACCAAACCAAAACAAAACAAATGATCCACAAGTCAGTTCTTCCTTGGAGCTGAGGGGCCAATCTGGGTGGGCAAAAGAGTTTCCGGTATCTGCCATCAGGACTTAGCCTCAAATTTCATTCACTGCCTTCTAGGTCTCAGCCAAGCTTACTTTCTTTGAGGATTAACAGTGAGTAACTGACTCAATATGATTAATAAGACTGGTTCCCAGATACATTGACTTCTATAAAAGGAGATCAACCTTTATTTGAAAACTATTAAAATGACTCCAAGTAGTTATCACCTAGTTTCAATTACTGACAGTCTGATTTGTCCCTAGCAACCACCACCCCATTCTTCCCTGCTTTTTAAAGTAAATATCAGATAGCTTATCATTTCATTTATAAATATTTAGCAAGCACCTCTGAAAGATAAGGATTCTTTTAAAAATATAACCCTGATGACATCTGAAAAAAAATTCCTTAAGGTTCAGAAATACCCAATGTTCTAATATCCCTTCTTTCTCTTCACTTATTACCACTTGAAATTCTTTTAGCTTGACTCATTGTCCAAATAAAGATCACACATTGCAACAGGCTATTTCTCATAAACTTTTAACCTTGTAGGGTGCCTCCAACCCAGTCCTCTATAATTTATTTGTTGAAGAATGGTTGTTCAATCTGGATTTTGGGGCTAACCATCTGAGGTACATTATACATCCTCCTATGTCCCTTATCTCTTAAAAATTGGTAGACAGACCAAGTTTTTTCTGAGTTTTTAAGAAGAGTATTCCAGAAACTGTATCACATCTCAGATACACTTTTCTGGGTTGTCAGCAGTCTTTGAGATCACTGTCTTGATCCATTTTTCAGAAGTTGAAATATCCTATAGAATTTACATTTGTATTCTCCCTGATGTTGAAACTTTTCCAAGTTGGACTAGCACATTCCTCAGTCTCTTTGATGATTCTGATAGTCTTTTTTATTAGCTTTACTTCTTTCTGTGATGACAACATATTCTAGGCTCCTCTTACTCATTTCCTGACCTAGATTTAAAAACAGACTTGGTTCCTTTTGTACAAAATGGTACTTAGCAACCATACTCTGGGTGCTAGGGCTGCTTGTTGCTAAGGAGCTGGTTGCTCTTTCTAAGCCATGTCAGGGGACAGAGCCAAGAAAAACATTTCTTCTAAGAGAAAAAAAAAACGAAGTTCATTGAGATCCTTCTAACTCAAATTCAGGAATACAGAGTCCCTGCCTCGCAAGCACAAGCAAGGTCCTGAATTTGATTCTTGTACCAAAAAAAGAAAAAGAAAAAGAAAAGAAAAGAAAAGAAAACAAAAAAACCCCAGGAGTACAGGTTTCTATTTCACCTCATTGATTTTATCCTTTTCTCTGTTTTCCAGTACTCAAAGTCTCAGTTCTTAACAAGATCAAGAACATATATATATATATTTATATATATATAAATATATATATATATAAAATATATATATATTTTTGAGACAGGGTCTCGCTTTGTAGTTCAAGCTGGCCCTGAGCTCACTTTAGCGCAGGCAAGCCTCGAACTCAGCAATCCTCCTGTCTGTGCCTCCTGAGTGCTGGGATTACAGGTGTGAGCCACCACGCCAGGCACCCTGGTATGTGGTATTGATGGCTGGCGGGCATGAGTCACCATGCCCAGCATTGTATGTGGTTACCGGGATAGAACTCAGGACCTTGTGCTTGTGAGGCAGGCACCGGAACCACTGAGCTAAATCTCCAGCCCTCAGGAACACATTTTATCTCTCTCTCTCTCTCTCTCTCTCTCTCTCTCTCTCTCTCACACACACACACACACACACACACACACACACACACACTTGTGTATATGTAATTGTGGGCACATATAAAGTAGAAACACTGAAAGAAATATATCAAAATGCTAATTTTGGTGGAATACCAAGGAGTTTATATTTTTAAAAATCCATTTCTACATTTCCCAAATTCTATAATAAATATTACTGATAATCACAACAGGAAAAAATTAAATGATTATAATCTCATTTAAAACTGTCAGTTCACCAATTTTCAGGCTCCATGAACTAGCCCTCTGGTCGAGTACATACAATTCTTGGAACCCTCATTGTAGGTCTTCAAATGCTAGCACAGGTTAGCACTACTCCCAAAATCAAACATTCACAGACCTATAAACCAAAACACAAAATTACTTACATCTCTCACAGACAGTGTTTCTTCTACTATGACCTCCATTTCTGTCCCATGTTGAATGTCAGTCTCCAGAGCAAAAAACAGGAACAGCTGAGAGTAAGACAGACAATGTCATTTAACCTCAACTATAAAATTCTGTACATATTCTTTATTTCCCCAACAAGTAAAGCCAAGGATCCAGGGA
This sequence comes from Thryonomys swinderianus, assembly GCA_004025085.1. Lineage (NCBI taxonomy): Eukaryota > Metazoa > Chordata > Mammalia > Rodentia > Thryonomyidae > Thryonomys > Thryonomys swinderianus. The sequence goes on from PVIC010046795.1 coordinate 6,330, forward strand.
CCATTAGTAAAAGCCTTGGGCCTGGGGGTGCAGATCAGCATGTGTGAGGCTCAGGGTTAATCCTCAGCACAACAAAAACAAACTCAAATTATGTAAAGAGAAGACTATGTTGAGTAATTTAGTGCTATAATTGAAACCATCATCTTGTCTATCTAGAAATATAAAATGGTTCCTCATTAACATTTTGACTGGTTTAAAATGTCTAAACTACTGGTATCACAGATACCGTTTCTTCTGTTCTGGTCTTCATCACTGACTTAGTCACTCTACAAAGGAATTTGCAATTACTCCATATAGTAAGCACTGGCTTCTCTCAGAGCTGCTTGCTTATGATTTCATTTGCTCTCTAGGGTCCCCACATAATATATTTCCTAAATTCCCAAAGGAAAATACAAATCTGCTCTTCTTTCAGCTCAGTTCCTTAGAACCCTGTCTTCACCTCCTACCTCAGCCCTGCTGTGTGTCCTCCTATCAGCTAGTCCCACTGTTACCTGCTGGTGCTCAGAGGGCAGCAGGTGGAAAGGGCAGCTGCCAGGAAACTAATTCAGTGGAGCCAGGGCTCGCAGTGAGCCCAGACTGTCCAATGAAGGGTATTAATGATAAGAGTTCCATTACAGCTCTGAACTATAATCAGAGTTTATTAACTAGGTAGAGCTGCCAGCAAGGGTCAACGTGACTGTATTTATACAGAAAAGGAATCCTGATAAAGACAAAGGGAAAGAGTGGCTGCTATAAAACTATCACATTATTGGAGAAGATAATTTAATGCCAAAAATCATTATTCTGCCAGGCGTGGTGGCTCATGCCTGTAATACCAGCACCTGGGAGGCAGAGACAGGAGAACTGCTGAGTTCCAGGCTTGCCTGGGCTACATAGTGAGCTCAGAGCCAGTCTGAACTACAAAGCGAGACCCTATCTCCAAAAATAAATAAATAAATAAAAATCATTATCCTGTATTTTATTAAATCTAAAACTGTTAAACTCATAATTTTCTATACCATTAAAATAGAAACCAAACAACCAATAATGCCATCTGTAACTGCAGGACGTTACTGACTGTAAGATGCACCCAAATTTCACAGGCATTAAAATGGGAGGGAAAGGTTCCCCTCGGAACTTGTGAAAGGTAGTGGCTGAAACTGGTAGTCATTCAACCCTAAAGACTAACCCATCCCTTTTTTTTTTTTTTTTTTAAGATACAGGGTCTCACTTTGTAGTTCAGGCTGGCCCTGAACTATGTGGTGCAGGCTAGCCTGGAACTCACAGCAATCCTCCTGCCTCTACCTCTCATGTTCTGGGATTACAGGCGTGAGCCACCTTGCCCAGCATTGTGGTGTGTGGTACTGATTGCTGGTGGGCAATCAGTCACCATGCCCAGCTTTGTAGTGGTATGTGGTACCAGGGATCAAACTCAGGACCTTGCGCTTACGAGGCAGACACAGGAACCACTGAGTTAAATCCCTGGCCCTGGCATTGTATTTTTTAAAAGCAGAGAACCAAATGGATGTATTCTTATAGAAAAATGTATAGAAAAAAACACTTTCAGAGGAAAACAACATTACTGGCATAGTTAATGTGCTATTTACAGAGTTAAGACATGGGTCCCAGAGGTGGATAGTCTCCAAAGTACTCTGCCATACCTGAGATGAAGTTGGTGCTTTCCCAAGACACAGTCCCAGTGAGCTTCCCAGTTTTATATCTGCTTCCTTCAAAGTGGAACTGTCTGGGACTAAAAAAAAATTTTGCTAATGTAATAAATGTTTGGAATTCCCATCTCTCTCAGCAAAATAATATACTGACATCAGTTGGCCTTTGAAAATCACAATCAAGAAGGAAAGCCTCGCCGGGCGTGGTGGCTCACGCCTATAATCCCAGCACTCGGGAGGCAGAGACAGGAGGATTGCTGAGTTCAAGGCTTGCTTGGACTACATAGTGAGCTCAGACCAGCCTGAACTACAAAGCGAGATCCTGTCTCAAAAAAAAAAAAAAAAAAAAAAAAAAAAAAAAAAACCCCAAAAAAAAAAAAAAAAAAAAAAAAAAAAAAAAAAAAAAAAAAAAAAAAAAAAAAACCACAACAAAAAACCCCCAAACAAACAAACAAAAAAACAAAAAAAAAAGAAGGAAAGCCTCAGGTGTAGCTCAAAGGTAGAGTAAGTACAAGGGCCTGGGTTTGATCCCCAGCAAAGCCCTTTCTCTGCCCTCAGAAGAAAACTGCATTGTATTTCATGCAAAAGGATTACTCGTGCTATGGTTATATTTAACGTTAATTTTCTATACTCTACATTATTCTTGTTATCTGTAAAACAATGCTAAAAAGTAAGAGGCAACTCTGAATGCTCAAGATTCATACTTAATAAAAATGACTTGGACAGAGTTGTTGTTTACATGGATTTAAAGCCAGATAATGTTTCCACTTAATCTAGGCATGAGCTGGTTTCAGGTTTAAAGTGTGACAATGACATCCTTAGATTAAACTATGTCCTCTAACTCAGTGTGTAAAAGGTAATTTAAGAATATTAAGTCCGGGGCCGGAGGGTTAGCTCAGTGGTTCCGGCACCTGCCTCGCAAGCGCAAGGACCTGAGTTCGATCCCCGGTAACCACATATAACGCTGGGCATGAAGACACGCCCACCAATAATCAACACCGCATACCACAATGCCGGACGTGGTGGCTCACGCCTGTCATCCCAGCACTCGGGAGGCAGGGACAGGAGGATTGCTGAGTTCGCGGCGGCTTGCCTGGGCACCATAGTGAGCTCAGGGCCAGCCTGAACTACAACGCGAGACCCTGTCTCAAAAAGCAAAAAAAAAAAAAAAAAAGAATATTAAGTCCGGCCAGGCGTGGTGGCTCACGCCTGTAATCCCAGCACTCGGGAGGCAGAGACAGGAGGACTGCTGAGTTTGAGGCTTGCCTGGGCTACATAGTGAGCTCAGGGCCAGCCTGAACTACAAGGCAAGACCCTGTCTCCAAAAAAAAAGAATATTAAGTCTAGAAGCTATCATATAAGGTTAAGAAATTTAAGAATGATACCAAAAGGAAGTTAAGAAATATACCAAAAATACTGACCTGGACAAAGAAGCTTCCCATTTCTATCAATAGGTCTCAAACAGCTGTTCTCAACTGTAAATAAAAAGCAGCTGGTTAGGGCAGAAAACAGAGAAAATTAGAGATGCTCTATTGTGTCACAGCAGGAAGCTACAGTAGGACAAAAAAACAAATTAAAAAAAAAAGAAAAAAATTCCAGCAACCAAAACAAAACCCTTCAACTCTGGGCAGTTCACTCTGCACAGTAGTACAGGACTATATAAATAGGAGCTGAAACTATTAAAAGCAATCTTAATTATCTGTGGAAAAATCATAATCGGTCTATGAATTCTAAGCACTTTTGTCAAAAATTTTAAAACCGTTGGTTAAATATGTACCAGGTAAGAAAAACTAGTTAAATATTTCACATTTAGGTAAAATACACCTAATACAGTCAAGAGTTGTGTGAGCAGGGCTGTCTGCTTCTTGCTGAACAGCTGATGCTACAGACTAGGCAACTTTCCTGCTCCTTGGCAAGTGGTCACACACTTTTCTGAATTCAGATTAGCTTCCAGCATTTTCCGTTTTGTGCTTTCAGTGTCATGAAGCATCTCTGAGCTCCTGTAGTACAAGGGCTTCCAGCAGCACCACTTGCCCTAGGCTGTCTCCATGTGCACTGCAATCTCCTTCCTCACTGTGTTGCCTGGTTCACTTTTGTCATGGTTCTCAGAGGTACATCAGTGTCTGCATCCACATGGGAGGCTGCTTTTTGAAAACTGTCTACTTTTCTCTCTTCAAGTGCTTTCTCCTTTGTTAGCCGTGTCCTTCCATTATTCATTCATATAAAATCTCTGGGAGAAAAGGAAGCAATGTAGCTACTTGCTCTGCTGTTTGTGTACTCAGACAGGCATGGAGTACAGCGGCCGTGGTGGCTGTGGTACAGCCTGTGCTCTATGCCATGATCCTTGGACTATAGAGCACAACCCCGTTAACACAGCTGTTAAACTCATACTGTGTCACCAGGGAACTAATATTACACAGCTAATCTGCAGTAACCGAACTTCATGGAGCAACTCTGAAAAAACAGACTACCTAAATTTTACATTATGTTGGGTGGTTTATTGTCAGTAAATGGATTAGGGCCAATGTGGGCTACTTTTGAAGGTCCAGATTCCCACTTTCAGGGAAAGAACATACTAGGCTTTCAGTATAAATAGAATTCTTAGAAAGCAGGACAAGAATGGGGTAGGAGTGAGTGAGATGGGGGTGCTAAGCCTTGAATGGGCCAAGAATGGCCTGGGCCTTGATGGTCTCAACTTTACTAGGCCACAGTGGGATACTTTTCTGATCCTTAAGTTACACTGTACCACAGCAATATGAAGCTAGTATATAATTCTAATACAAAATTTCTTGTGAACTGCAACAGTTCTCCAAGTTAGAAAAGTGCTTTATGCCAGGCGTGGTGGCTCACGCCTGTAATCCCAGCCCTCGGGAGGCAGAGACAGGAGGATTGCTGAGTTTGAAGTTTGCCTAGGCTACATAGTGAGCTCAGAGCCAGTCTGAACTACAAAGCGAGACCCTGTCTCAAAAAAAAAAAAAAGAAAGAAAGAAAGAAAGAAAAGTGCTTTTTAAATACTGTGTCCTTAAAATCTTTTTGCTTTTAGCCGTGCATGGTGGTACACACCTGAGATAGGAAGGCCACTTGAGCCAGGAGTTCATAAGTCTGGGCAACAAAAACATTAAAAAAAACTGAGTTGGGCTGGAGATTTAGCTCAGCGGTTTCGGCACCTGCCTCGTAAGTGCAAGGTTCTGAATTCGATCCCCTGTAACCACATACAATACTGGGTGTGGTAACTCACGCCCACCAGCAATCAGTACCACATACCACAGTGCCTGGCGTGGTGGCTTACTCCTGTAATCCCAGCACTCGGGAAGCACAGACAGGAGGATTGCTGAGTCTGAGGCTTGCCTGGGCTACATAGTGTGCTCAGGGCCAGCCTCAAGTACAAAGCAAGACCCTGTCTCAAAAGCAAAACAAAACAAAACAAAACTGAGTTTACGTCAACAAACACTTCCTGTGTATCTTATATGTGCCAGGCATGGTACACGCTATGATACAGTGGTGAACTTAACAGCTGCAGCTATGGCTTCACAGGACCTCTTCAGGAGCAGATGTCAACGACACAAATAAAAGGGAAATTATAGCAAAAAGGGGTATGCAAGGGAAGTACGGAGTGTTGAGGTGAAACAGTTCAGATGAGACGCTGTGGTCGGGGATGGGAGAAGCACCATTTCACGTGAGGGAAAGGAATGGCTGGAGTTAGGAGATAAAGAACGAAGGGGAAAAATTCAAAGAGAGATCACAGCTTGAGAAGCCTCAGAATGACAAGAGCTTGTGCACAGCAGGCAGCCAGCACGGTGTGTTACCAATAAGCAGAAGGATGGACAGAAAGAAGTCATCGTGGGCCAGGAATGGATTTTGCTGGCTCCTGCGTGTTATGTCAAGGAACGAGCCTGTGCATTTGGAAATTCACTTGTAATAAAACACATCCAGTTTAAGTGTGTAGATCAGTTTCATAGATATGTGAACCCTCAGTAACACCAGCAAACTGAGAATCTGCACTGATCCTCAGAACTTTCCTCTGAGCACTCTGCAGCCAGGGTTGCATCACTCTCCACCCTGATCTGCCTTCTGTAGCTAGTTTAAATTTTCTTCTTCTAAAACCTTATATGATGGAATTATACAGTGTGTACTTCTTTGTGCCTACTCTTTTCTTAGCACGATGACTTTGAGATTCACTCATGTTTTCTGTGAGATGGAAAAAACCGTAGTGTACATGTTTTAACTATTCTTTGGTAAACATCTTGAAGTAGAGCTGGCAAATGGATGTTTAAGTTTATAAAACACTAACTTTTCCAAAGTAACTCCCACAATTTTACACTCCCACCAGCAATACATGGGAATTCCAAGTTGTTCTACATCTTTGTTAACACTTGCTTTTGCCAGTGTTTTGAATTTAACTGTTCCATTGTATGTTCAATGGCAAGTGATGGCTGTAATCTGATGGCTAATGGTGCTGAGAATCTTTTATTGTTTGTTTATAGGCAGACTTTCTTTTGTAAATGCCTGTTCAACTTTCCCAATTCAGACTTAGCTTGTCTTTTAACTAGGCTATAATTTCTTCCTTTGCTTATAGTGTTTGGGGTTGGACCCATGGCCCCATATATGCAAATTGTATGCTCTACTCCCAACCCTTACAAGTATTTAAAAAAAATATTATGTAGGCAAATCTATGTATTTTATAAATATCTTCTCCCAGTTTGTAGTTTGGTTTTTCTGACACCTTTTGAAGAATACAAATTTTTTTTTTTTTGAGACAGGGTCTCGCTTTGTAGTTCAGGCTGGCCCTGAGCTCACTATGTAGCCCAGGCAAGCCTTGAACTCAGCAATCTTCCTGTCTCTGCCTCCTGAGTGTTGGGATTACAGGCGTGAGCCACAACACCCAGCACTGTGGTATGTGGTATTGATTGCTGGTGGGCATGAGTCACCACGCCCAGCACTGTATGTGGTTGTCAGGAATCAAACTCAGGATCTTGCCTTGCGAGGCAGGCGCTGGAACCACTGAGCTAAATCTCTGGCCCAAGAATACAAATTTTAAATTCTGATATGGTCTGATTTATTAGTTTGTTTCTCTCATAGTTTGGGTTGAATCCTTTTTTTTTTTTTTTTAAAGGCTTTTTTACAGTAAATTTATATAAAGATTTTCTTCTGGAAACATTATAGTTTTAGGATTTAACATTTAGTTTTAGATCCATCTTAAGTGACTATTTTATATCATATGAGATAAAGCTAGAAGTTCATTTTTGCATATATGGATATCCAAACAGTTCACTTCTATTTGCTGAAACTACAGTTTGCCAACAGAAAAACCTTGGCACCTTTGTTGAAAGTCAACTGACTATTTTGCACCTATTTCTGTATTCTCCTTTTAGTTCTAAATATTTTAAGCTTTATTAACCACATATAATCTCTGTTGTACATTCTTTACTTTTTAATTTCAGTGATGCTGCAATTGAACCCAGGGTCTCACATAGGCTCAACATGCACGTTTATCACACAGTTACATCTCCACCACGTTTGCTACTGAATCCTAGAAGATGGGTAGTTAGAAGCTGAAGACCTGAATGAATGCAGCAGTGTGCCATGTCCACGAGTCAGAAGAAACGATACTGTTAGGAGCACAATTCTCCCTAACCCAATGTACAGATGTACAGATGTAATGCTTTCTCATGCAAATTCCTAGCCATTTTGTTTAAAAGTTGGTAAGTGGATTCTAAGGTGTACATAGAAATGTGAAGAACCTAAAGTAGACCCAGCAATTTTGAGGAAATGAACTAGAGATGGGCAAGTTACACTGTCTGATTTCAAGACATTTCTAGAGAGTGCATTTTGGTATATGGACAGACATAGAGAACAGAGGTCACAGTATTATAGGTAGAAAAGCCAGCTAGACATATGTAGGCAGACAGATAGGACTGGCCCTTAAAATAAAACAAAAATCAACTTGGAGGTTACTGCTGCCGGAGAAAAGCTACCCCACCCATATAAGATAAATAGCTCATTAAAATTCCAAACAAGGAGCCATCAGATATTCTAAAGAAGGCTCCAACCTCCTGGGGTAAAAGGCTGATACCTTAACCCACTTCCCCGGAAAAGAGTTAGAGTC
>PVIC010046796.1:0-14131 GCA_004025085.1 Thryonomys swinderianus
AATCCTCCCGTCTCTGCCTCCCGAGTGCTGGGATTACAGGCGTGAGCCACCACGCCCAGCATTATATGTGGTAACCGGGGATCGAACTCAGGTCCTTACGCTTGCGAGGCAGGCGCCGGAACCACTGAGCTAACCCTCCGGCCCTAGACATTTTTAAAATCTTTATTTATTAAGAGAGCTGGGGAAATCCAGTCTCTGGAAAGATACTCTTCTCCTGGAAGAAATGCATCCCCTGGTTTCTCTCAAGGTAGTCTCTCATGTCCTGTGGTGTTTTTCCTCCACAGTGTTATTCCTCTGCTTTGTGTTATTGTTGAGGATGGCAGTGTGTGACAGTGTCCTGAGCCTGAGGAAGTGCTGCTGCTCACCCTCTCCAGGGCTTTGAGTTAGGCATTTGGTTTCCCTGTGCCTGTATTTAATGCTAAGAAATTCAGCTGTATGTGTGATGTTGTTTGATGTATACAATGCATAGATACTATATTTTTTTTAACTTTCCGAGCACCCTTACCTCTACACAAACATCTGTACAGGTGTTCATTCTTCCTTCTCAGAAGCTTGTTTTAGAAACCGTTACCAGGTTCCTCTAAGGGAAGTCCCTTTTCTGTGCAAGACTGATTCCTCCATTGCTGCTCTTCATTATCTCTTCCAAATCCTTCGAGAAGCTTCCTCTGTTGTTTTACATCTATGGTTTTAGCCGTCTCTCTGTGAATGCCACTTTCAAAGTTCTTGAAAGACTACTTCAAAACTCATTCTGTCTTCTGAACACTGTTACCTTGACTTTGCTGAAACTGTTCTTCGTAACCAGTGATACTAAATCCAGTAGACTGCCTTTATGTCAGTTTCTGTGTGATGTTTAACATTATTACTCATTTCTTTCTTGAAACCTTTTTTCCCCTTAGATTTATGATACCACTTTCACTTAATTCTCCTTTCTGACCATCTTCATTTTCCTTAACTATCTTTTCTGCTTTATGAGAGGCTTAGGGAGTGAACTTGCAGGATTAAATAAATCTTTTCCCCTTATCTACTGTAATCCTCTCAAAGTTTCAGTGTGTCAGGCTAATTTTAACTGTGATAGTTATTTTGTGACTGGGAAAACTGTAATGAAAATTGCCTCTTCTTCATTTATCCATATACCTATCTAGTAAACATATGTTACTAGAATTGAAAAGTTGAATGATAGAAGCTACTCTAAGAAAACCTCTGAAGTATTCTTTGAATAGGATCAGTGGATAAACTCTTTAAAAAAATCCTTTCTCTATTGATCTCATCTCCCTTGTCAAAAATAACATATGAAAAAGTCTGTTTACATGTACTGTTGTATTTAAAATAATATTTATACTAAAAACTAATGAGACTTTAGATTGTTACATATAATTCTCAAGTTACATATATTTTAAAGATATACCTTCTTGATACTCAGCAAAGCAAGCAATATTATCATTTAATAATGTGTGAGGTGGGCCAGTCCCACAAATAAACGTGCATTAGAGATTCTGCTACCTTGTGAGTGTGATGCTCCCTGCCCCCTTCTCAGCTGCACTCCGGCTCCCCAGGCCTTCCTCTGCCTTGCAGATCTCTGGCACTGATCTCTGCAGAGGAAGGAGTGGGGATGAAACTAAGTGTATTAAAACAATGGAGAAGGGAAGAAGACAGAGTAGGCGAAGTACCTTGTGACCTTAAAATAATGAGCTGTGTTTTCCTGTGTCTGGTGAACTGTCTTTTAAGACAGTTCCAAAAATGAAGCTATAAAAATCTTGAGAATAAAGGCAACATCCTTGGGCTAAGAGCCTGCCTACTAAGTTGGCTCCTTTGAAGCACGTTGCACTTTTGAATGTAAATGAAAAAGCACTTTGCAGTATGCTGGAAGATGAGACATGGGGACGAGGTAGGACTCAGTCTCACAACTTGGTAATCGTTGTTTGTGACATACTGAAATCATTGAGAAAAACTGATGAAAATACATTATTCCTCCCGCTCCCATCTATTAGCAAGAGATAATGAGCACTTCTTGTCTATGATATAAATAATTTCTAGTTTTATTGATTGATAGTGCAACTGACATACATCTAAATTATTCAGAAACTTAATGTTTTTTACATTGAAGCAACAACAATGAGTGAAAAATGAAAAGTTCAACGCAAGTAAGATTTCGATATGACTATGGATACACAGTGACTCCAAAGCTGTCCACAACCTCAAAAGGGATTTCAAAAAATGTGATTAAGTTATGCATTCTGAGATGGGGAGATTATTCTGCACTATCTGAATAGACCCAATAGGATCACAAGCATCCCTAGGAAGGAGTGGAGAGAGGCTGGGCATGGTACACACACCTATAATCCAGCACTGGAGGCCGAGGAAGGAGGCCTGCTGCCAGTTCCTGGCAGACCTGAATTTACATAGGGAGAACAGGTCTCAAAAAACACAAAATAAGGGGTTGGAAAAAACTGTCAGAGAGGAGATGGAGAGAGGCTTAGTGATATACTTTAAAGGTCAAGGAAGAGGCCATTAGCCCAGAAATGCAGGCCTGAAGTGATTAGCAAGTTTGTTATCCTGGGTAACTATTTTCAAGGGACATTTAATGGAGGCACACAAGTAGTTTTGTGTTTTTATGCTTTATACAATAGAGGCACTGTTAAGATCAAACTCCAAGCGAGAAGTAAATCTACTTCTTGGATTTAAAAAAATGGATTATAAAAAATGCATTTAAAATTCAGAGATATCATTTCTTTCCCCCCTTATTCCTTATATTCATCAGCAGTTTTAAGATGTTACATCCAAAACATCACCTGATTACTACATGCCTTTCCATTATAATCTTTTAAGAACTCATTGTCTTTTGCTTGGACATTATACACTTGCCTCATTATAATCCATTCTTTAAGAGCAGTTACACTTTTAATCTTATTGAAAAATACTAAAAGCTCAGTAAACAAAGAGAATTTTTTTTTTTGAGACAGGGTCTCACTGTAGCTCAGGATGGCCATGAGCTCACTATGTAGCCCAGGCAAGCCTTGAACTCAGCCATCTTCCTGCCTCTGCCTCTCAAGTGCTGGGATTACAGGCATGAGCCACCACGCCCAGTATTGTTGTATGTGGTTAGTGGGGATCAAACCAGGGCCCTTGCGCTTGCTAGGCAGGCTTTGGAACCACTGAGCTAAATCTCCGGCCTAACACAGAGAATTTTTTAACAAATACCAATGTACTCACTAGCCAGAGTTAACAAATTATTGATATTTTATCTATACAGATATGAGTAGGTAGCATTTTAAGAATATACCAGTTTAAGCAGACATTACAAATAGGATAATGTTGTGTTTTACCCTCCAATCTCAGGTAGAATTAATCACCACCTTAAATTTGACATTTATCATTTCACACTGTTTTTAAACTTTTAATCATGTGTGTATGTATAAACAAAACATAGTATTGTTTTATATGCTTAAGAATTTACATAAGATATCATTCTGTACCTTGTTTTTCCCTTGGGTATTACTTTCTTGAAAATTACCTGTGTTCATTCTTACAGACTTTCTTTATTCATTTTAATTGTTGTGTATATCCCACTGTATGAATAAACCAAAACTGATTTTTTTCACTTGTCCTTCTGACTGATGTCCAGGTTATTTTATTTTGTTCTCTACCATGATGCCTCAATGAGCATTCTGGTCTGTGACTTTTCATATATGTGTATACAGTTTTTGTTATATAGATAATTATGAGAGCATTGGAAATGCATATTTTAAGTATGTTCTTCTGAAGGAGATTTTGCTGATTTATATTCCCTGATAAGTCAGCTCCTGAATTTATTTTAAAACCTTAAATTTTCTTGTTATTTTATTTTATATTTTATTTCATTTCTTTTTGAGACAGGGTTTCATTTTGTAGTTCAGGCTGGCCCCGAGCTCACTGTGTAGCCCAGGCAAGCTTTGAACTCAGCAATCCTCCTGCCTCTGCTTCTCGAGTGCTGGGATTATAGTCGTGAACTACCACACCCGGCACTGTGGTATGTGGTACTGATTGCTGGTGGGCGTGAGTCACCACACCTGGTACTGTTGTATGTGGTTACCTGGGATCAAACCAGGGATTTTGTACTTGCTAGGCTGGTGCTGGAACCACAGAGCTAAATCTCTGGCCCTAAGTTATTTTACTAGAATTTCTATGTTGACAACTGGGATCTGGAACTCTTTCATGACTGTTGGACATTATTTTTTCATATAAATTATCTATTAATATGCATTGACCATTTCCTATTGTTGTCTTTTGTTTTAGAAGTTTCATTTTTACTATTTTAAACTTTATATTATATTATATAATATATTAATATAATATATTACTTATATTATATTATATATATAGGTTCTCATTTACTTTTTACTTTGTACAAAGTGTTTTTTTCCATTCAAAAGTTTTAAGCAAAATGGTACAGTAACACTAATTTTTGTGCCAAAGTAATAAATTTTGTTTAAAATTAAACAATGAGTATAAGTTCTATATACTTTGTAGTATATATCTGTACATAATCGTGTGAATTCATATGTTCCTAACAAGTTGTAGAATAATGCTTTGGACATACTAATTAAAAATATTTGTTAGATGATAAATGACTTTTTTCTTGTAATGATTATTTTTGTCATTATCATGACATTCTGACCTAAGAAATTTCTGCTCACCTTTAGATAGTCAAGATTCTGATTCTGACTGATCAAAACTCCATTAACAGTATCACCATAGAATTTTGCTGGATAGGAATTTTTTTGTTTCTAGATGTAGTGTATGTCATAGAAGCCTTATAACTAGGTTCACATCAGCTAAAAAGGTTGGGATGTTGCCATAGTAGCCTTTTCAAGGAATGAAAGGGTTACAATGCAGAGGAAATCTGGCTTTCAGAGCAGTGGAACACAGATAAAATAACTGTAGAGAGCTTGGATTCTGGGTCAGAAAATCGGCATTAACCTTGGGTCTGTCACTTTTTAACTTAGCGACCTTGTACCACCTATCTTCTCTAATTCTCAATTTTAACATTTGAAATAAGGAAGACAATATCTGTCTCATAGTCTGGTGATTAAGTGAATTAACATATTATATCATATGCACAGTCTTCAACAAATGGTAGGAGTTAATATTATTAAATGGAGGTTATCATATGGTCCCAGATATTATATAATGAAAAAAAATATATAACACTTTTTTTATTGCGGTCCCAGGGGTCGAACTCAGGACCTTATGCTTGCCAGACAAGTGTGGCACCACTGAGCTAAGTCCCCAGCCCTGGAAATAGAAAGTTTAAATTTAATGGAATTTTAGATTACAATATGGTTAAATATGCTAATGTACTAATGTATTATACACTAATGTAATATACTGTTCATTATTAACTATTTGCCTCAGATGGCTTACTTTTTTGTTGTTGTGCTGGGGCTCAAACCCAGGGTCTTGCAATGCTAGGCAGGCACTCCTTTGTTGAACTACTTCCCTAGATCTACTTCCTGTCTGTTTTATAATTTCCACTGATTAATAATTACAAATTCGTGCATATTTCAAGTATTACTGCCTACATGTATTATAAAAATATATTCACTGAGCAGTAATTTCTTTCTCTACTGATATGTTTGTTTCTTTGGGGTAGATTTCCAGGGGTAAGAAAGACTATCACAGTACAGAGGAAGATTTTTAATTTTAATAGATTTTGACAAATCTACTAGCAGCAAATAAATCATTAGCAGCTACCAAGAAATGTAAAAAAGCTTCATGTAGTATTTATAGAAAATGTCATTTGTACACAACAGTTATGTAGCAATAAATGTTACTTATTTTTTTTAAAGAACAATAAACTTCTGGTAAGGAAGTTTCAAACAAAGAAGCATTCCATTGGGATATGTTCCCCTTTTTAATTACTGTAATTGGGAAGTAGAGTGGGCAGGGGGATGGGGACAGAGGCAAGAGAATTGAAAAAGAAAGAATACAGAAATAGAACTTTTCATAAGTTCACTTTCATCATCAGTAAGTGACTTTCCCTCCGCAGCAATGCCATCCTGAACAGGATGTCTGAGCATCTTGGTAGTATAGTCATGTGGCTGTTACATACTTTTCCTTTCAAAGGCTCACTGGTCATTATTTTTTAAATTAAACCATCTGCATTTTGCAGGATGCTGATATGGCTCTTAAACATTTTCCCCACTTTTCAGTGTTCTGGAGCAGAGAAAGGAGAGAGTTCAAAGGATGAAAAATCTTCCATGAAGGTGCAGATGATCAAGTCCTTAAACAAGTATGTAAAGAAATAGGAGACTGTTAAAAATGATGAAAACTTTAATTTCACAAAGATGAAATTTGACACTGTATAAAATTTTAATTTTAACTTTTTTTTGAGACAAGGTCCGCTTTGTAGTTCAGGCTGACCCTGAGCTCACTGTGTAGCCCAGGCAAGCCTCAAATTCACAGCAGTCCTTCTGCCTCTGTCTCCTGAGTGCTGGGATTACAGGTGTGAGCCACCACGCCTGGCACTGTGGTATGTGGTACCAGGGATTAAACTCAAGACCTTGCACTTGCAAGGTAGGCAACAGAATCACTGAGCTAAACACAAAATCCCAAATTTTAAATATTCTTAATAATTCAAACTCTCCCCAAAATTTTTTAAACATGAGAAATATCTGTTTTATAGCTTTCTTTCTTGGTACATTGAGAAATTTAGGCAGTGAGGGTACTACTTTCATTTTCCTTTCAGTTTTGTTTTTTCTTGCATCACAAAAAATGCATTCTAGAAAATATTTGTATTTTACCAAGAAATTTGCCATATTATTAAGCAATTAAACAGATTTGATTTATTTACTTTTCAAATAACACAGTCAAATTAAGTGAATATTGTCTTAATGAGAGAGGAGAGAAATTTTTCAATTTCCAGGAAAAATCAGGAGCAGGCTACAAAATACTCTTTTGCAGTAGTGCTGGGATTGGCTCTTTTCATCAGTTCTCATTTTCCACCGTTCCTAGGCCTGCTCTTTATCAGTTTTCCACTAAACTGAAGAAAGGGAGTGAAGGTAGAGACAAAGCATGTCTTCTAGCGCAGGACATCCAGAGGTAGTACCTCTCTTCTTTTAAATCTAAATCTTCAAGGTCACGATTTGAGGGCATTTAAACTATTGGACCAAGGAAATGCACACACCTAATCCTGGTCAAAGGAGCAACTCTTAACTAGCTCACTTAACTGGAGGAAAAAAATAATCCTGGAATTAGAATAAACACATATATATCCTAATAGTTTACAAGATCTGCCAAAGTAAAATTCCAAGTGGTTTCTGGAGATTTTTTTAAAAGACTGGTGCCCTAAAAATCCAAAGCTTATCTAGCAGAGACTCAAATTCAACATGAACCTCATAGACTCATTCTTCTCTCTAACCTACTTCTTCACTTTGAACTTGTGTTTTTACATGACAGGATCTGGTACCTGTGATCCATTTATACTTTGTACTTTGTTAGAAATTGGAGGGCCGGAGGGTTAGCTCAGTGGTTCCGGTGCCTGCCTCACAAGTGCAAGGTCCTGAGTTGGATCCCAGTAACCACATACAATGCTGGGTGTGGTGACTCATGCCCACCAGCCATCAATACCACGTACCACAGTGTTGGGCGTGGTGGCTCACGCTTGTAATCCCAGTACTCGGGAGGCAGAGACAGGAGGATTGCTGAGTTTGAGGCTTGCCTGGGCTCCATAGTGAGCTCAGAGCCAGCCTGAACTACAAAAGCGAGACCCTGTCTCAAAAAAAAAAAAAAAAAAAAAAAAAAAAAAAAAAAAAAAAAAAAAAAAAAAATTGGATAGAAAAGATGATTTACTAGAATCATGGTAAACCTGAAAAACTCACTGAATTTACATCAATAAAAATGAATATAGTATCTTAGATTTGAGACTGTCATTTGTGGATGAGGAATCAAACTTCATAGATTTAAAAAAATGTATACAGAACTTGAGAACCAGAAATGTTTGTTCACACCCCAACTCTGTCACACACATGTGTGCTGTCCTGGGAAAGTTTAATATCTCAGTTCTTATATTCTTTAATTATTATCTGATGGTGATTCCATGTTTGTTGGTATACTGAAGAAAAATGTTATGAGTCACCCAATTAATAGATCACAGAACCTGTGTATATTGTAAGTTTAAAAATTGTAGAATTCAGGGCTGGGGATTTAGCTCAGTGGTTCTGGTGTCTACCTGGCAAGCACAAAGTCCTGAGTTCAATCCCTGGTACCACATACCACAATGCCAGGTGTAGTGGCTCATGCCTCTAATCACAACACTTGGGAGGCAGAGGCAGGGGGATTGCTGTGAGTTGATTGCTATGATTGGGGAACCTGGGCTACATAGTGAGTTCAGGGCCAGCCTGAACTACAAAGAAAGAACCTGTCTTAAAAAAAATTATATATATATATATATATATATATATATATATATATATATATATACACACACACACACACATATTATACTAATATATAATATATTACATATTATATAATATAATATATTATATATTAAATTATATATATATATATATGGATATATGGAGAGAGAGAGAGAGACAGAGAGACAGAGACAGAGATGACAGAGAGAGACAGAGTTGAAAGTGTCTTTGGAAAGTCCTTTAATCAGTTTTAATGTTGCCTATGTTCTCACCCATTTGAGTTGCTTTGTCTCTTGGCTGCCTCCACCTGAAAGGCTTTCCTCCCCCATCCATTTATGTATATTTGTCTACACATCAAAGCCCAGCTCAACTCTACTTCTCTCTGAAGCCTTTTTCTGAAAATTACAAAGGATGTTGAATAATAACTGAATTTTCAAAATAAGTAACAATTTTACTAGTATTTTCACACTTAGCAATTTAAAATAAGGTGTTTCGTGCATAAGTTGTGTTTAAATTATTCATTCTCATATTTATTTCTAATAAATACTTATGGAATCTATGCCAGATGTTCTGTAATCTTGATTATGTAAAGTTCCTTTGGAAAATGGGAATGAAAGTTACTATCTTTGAAGGTTGTGGAAGACTGAAAATGATAACACAATATGCAAGTGCCTGTCCTAGGTTATAGCATAAATGTCATAAATTGTAAACATAATTTTGAAAATTAGAAAAAAGAATGCTGGGCGTGGTGGTCTCAAGCCTGTAATCCCAGCACTCTGGAGGCAGAGACAGGAGGATTGCTGAGTTCGAGGCTTGCCTGGGCTACATAGTGAGCTCAGAGCCAGCCTGAACTACAAAAGCGAGACCCTGTCTCAAAAAAAAAAAATAACTTTGTTCACATAGCAATTTATATTTAAGATTCATTCACTCTATACTCATCATTGACAAGTAACTCATGTATGGATGTATTTGAATATTTAAAAAGCTGCCCTGTTCTGGCTTTATACATGTGATAGCCTCTAATATATTTCTGGTATAAATATTATTACTTGGTAAATGTTGGTATTTCCTTCTTCCATAGCTAGTCAGTGTTTCCTCCAGGTTGCTTTTTTTCTGGCTGTTTTTGTGAGCCTCTATTTTTACAGGAGAAGCTTTCCTCAACTATCTGTCTTGGCTGTCTCTTTAAGAGCCAACAAAACCAAAAGGCCCACCAGTAGCTCTGGGCATGATGAGTTTACTTCGTTGACTGCGCCTGCTGTACTGTAGTACCCACATGGGCTTGCCAGGTTCTCTAGGAAACCCCAGCTTTCTGAGTGCTAAAGGCAGAAAAAGGCCCAGTGTTTAAGTTTAGTTCCCAACTTTATTCTAACCCTACCACCCATAACTATATGCACCAGAGACATCTCATTTTTACTTTCTCCAAAGACCTCCCCTATCTTAACAGCTTCATTGAAATCTAATTCACATACCATAAAATCCATCCATCCATGTAAAGCACATGACTCAATGGGTTGTGTACATTTAGAGTTATTCATCTATCATATTGATTTTAGAACATCTTCATTACTCCAGAAATAATTCACATGCCCATCAGTAGTGGCTCCAAACCCACTTGTTGTGTTCTCCACTGGTTCCTCGCCCATTCCTACCCAGTCCTAGGCAAATTCTAATCTGTTTCTACAGATTTGCCTAACCTAGATATTCCATGAAAATGGAATGATATAATTTGGTCTATTCTCATTGGAATCTTTTACTTAGTATCATGTCAGAGTCTATCTAAGTTGTAGCATGTATTAATATTTTTTATTGTGATATAGGTACATTTTATATACACATCATGATCACACACAACATTGAGAATTTGTACCAGTGTGTGACTTAATTCTCATTTTTTTCCCATTCCCCCAGTATTTAATTTTTAATTGCCAAGTAATATCCATTGTGTGGATATAACTTACAAGTGGTGATGTTTCTCCTTTTTGGCCACCATCAGCAACATTGCTACAAATAATCATGTTGTAGTTTTTGTGCAAACAAGATTTCCTTTCTGCTGGGTGTGGATTTAGGAGTGGAATTGCTGGATTGGATAGAGCTATGTTTAATCATTTGAGGAACTGTCAGTCTCTTCCACAGGTCTGAACCATTTATACTCTACCAGCAATGTATGAGGGCTTCAATCCACCAGATCCTACACAACACTTGCCATTGTCTTTTTTAACCATAGCTGCTCCAGTGTATGTGAAATCCTATCTCTTTTTGTGTAACTAGTTATAAACATATTTTCAACTGTCATTAATTTTGTACCTTCTCACCCCTTCCCTTTGTCCATTCCAAGTGGTCTCTGTGCTCCTGTAGAGGGTCTGTGGGGTGTATTACATCTCACTGACCACTGACCAGCAACATCTCTGTGTCTGTCAGTTTCTAGCTTCTAAAATTTCATGGTTTCTTCTGCTTTTTTTCTTTTTCTTTTTTGTCTTACTGGATTTATGGCCTTTTAAAATTCATTTTTTAATTTTTACTTTATTTTGATTTTTAGCTTTGCATTCCAGAATTTTATCATGAAATTTTCAAACATAGGGAAAAGTTGAAAGAAATACTATAAACATTTATTTTATTTTAATGGATTTTTTAGAATTAGAAGTAGCTAGTGCATATGGCTGATTCACTATCCCTAAACCAGAAATTTTTTAAAATTTCTATTTGCACTATGGAGTTTACTTTTAAAGGAGAATGAAGTTTAACAAATGTTTCCTGTTTCTGAAAGAGGTAATCAAGTCATGAAGCACAGTGAATGAAGCATTTGTTTGGGAGATAAATGGAAACAGGAGCACCCTTGAATTATTCATTGTGGTGCCTTACTCATGCAGTCACTTCAAATTATGTGAGCATGTCTTGTATTTATCTCTTAAATTAGTGGAGTTTTATACAAGTGATGACTATTACCATCATTTTAAAAACTTTACGAATAAAAATGGTAATACTCATTTCCCATACTCCTTCCCAGGCAGTGTGTTAAACATTGTAAACACATTATCTCACTGGATCTTTATGAGGATGCTTGTGGTGAATAAATACTTTCAAACTACATCACAGAAAGCTGAAGCTTTAGTGTCTAGTGTTACATGGGAAGTAATGGGGGAGCTTAGGTGCTCATATTTGCTTTTCTGATGCCGTAGCAGTGCTGTTAGCATTGTGTACTGTTTTTGAGGACGATCTTTGTTTGTTCAGTTAATAAAGCAGGCCAGGTGGGTTAGGCCTGCAGGAGCATGGAGTGTACATCTTTGTTTTTAGCCTTTTTTTATGTATGGGTCCATAGGTGTTTTAAAAGCATCTTTACACTTTAATCTACATTTCAAATACATATAAATTGTTAAGTAAGTTTGTCCCAGTTGCGAATTTTCAGTACCTTAAGCCAGACCACTCATCATCGATTAACCCTGCTCACTTGGTAATGGTGGAATGCTAGTTTGGGAGTCAACTGAAATAGGGACTTTATGGTGTCCACAAATTTACAGCACAGATTTCATTCTCCTCTGTCAAATGTAAGAGAAATAAATGTCTCCTTACTTTACAAAAATTTGGTTTCTATTTTGAGTCATCTTTCTAAATTCATTTCAATTGTTTTATTGTTTGTTTCTCCATCTGACAAGCGGGGCTGATTCTTATCTCAGGGGATGGGTGCGGCAAGAGATGCTACCCAAATCTAACATTCTTTCCAGGGCCCTTTTGTTCTTCTCCAGCTGTTAACCACTCTGCTGAAGCAGTTAATAGAAAAAGCTCTCAGGACAAAAGGAGATCCTACTGCAGGTCCCCAAGGAGGGGACAGAGTGTGGGCTGTAGGCACAGGATGTGCCAGGAACCGCGAGGAAGCCCTTGTGCCTGCGTCGCAGGGAGCAGAGAGCAGAGAGCAGGCAGCTCTAGATAAATCTCAGAGCCGGCCAGATGGCTCCTGCAGGGCACCGTGGGTGAGGCTGGGAGGTCACGGTCCAGAGCTGGTGAGTCGGCCTTGAGTCACGAAGGGCAAGGACTTCCGTGCAGCCTGGAATGTGGCCCCCACTCTGGTGTCTTCAGGGAATCAAAGGAGAGATTTGATGCTGGGTCTGTAGTTTTGGGGCAGTGTTCACATGTTAGAGGATTGTTGTTACTTTAGTGGGACAAGCCTGTATTCCTGAGTGACCCGGAAGGGATAACTTTAATATTCCTTAAGTCACAAACACACAGAGGTGAGCTTATGTGCACACAACGGTCTATTTACAGAGATTTCCTGGACATTTAAACCATCATCGCTAACAGCACTGAACTGAACACAGTCCTGCTCAGGGAAGGAACTAACTGAAGTGCCTTTATTTGGTTTCCCAAGGTATCAAACATGCTAAATAGCAGATAAATATGACACAATTGCTTGGGAGCCCACAATCTAGCAATGAGAGAAAGATAGGCAGAAAAATATGCTACAAAAGCCGCCAGACTCTTAGCAGGGGACTGATTTCAATGTTTTTATAATGTTCATAGAAATATGTGTCAGTTGGTGAGGGTGATAGCTGTTATTCTTAGGTATTATGCTTAACGCTTTGCACCAAAAAAACCATAATCTTAGATTTGCCCTAGTCTCCTCCATCTACTCTATCCCCTAACAGTCATTAAAATTAATATTTCTATTACTTTAACTTTTGTCCTTGTCTCCTCTTTTGGTGCTGCTACAGTCTTAGTTCAGACTTTAATGATCACTGTGTACATATCACAATACTCATCTGTCTGTTTCCCTGTCTTTAATTAAATTTAACATGCCATTGTCATCAGAGTAAACTTCCTAAGATATAAATTTGATCATCACACTCCCCAACTTAAAACCTCTTATATCTACTTGCTATAGACCTTAGTAGGAAACGACAAATCTAGCCCCAAGTTTGTTTAATGAAACTTGAGACTAGTCACAGCTTTTCCCACCTCGCTTTCCTTCTTACTGTTACATTTCCCCTTCTGTGATATATAACTTCATTCTGTGTTTTGACTAACACTGCTGATCCTTCAGGGAAAAATGCCTATATTCCTTCTCCCCATTTTGCTTGGGTTCACCTGGTAAGCAAAGCTCTAAGCATCTAGCTCAAGGCTCTTTCTTTATGACCTTTGCTGAAGGGAGGTATGAATAAAGAAGTAGATGCTGTGTTATGTTTAAAAATTGCCATAGTTTAGAGTGCAAAATTTCTATAGGAAACTTGGTGTGGGAATGTGATGAGGGGAAGGAATAAATATGATACAGAAAGAAAATAAAAGAGCATGTATAAAGGGGGTGAGGAGGTGTGGGTGGGTAGGGATATGGGTAAAAATGAGAATTAACTTGTGTCATATACTGGTACAAATTCCCCAGTGGTATACATGATTTTGAGATGTATATAAATTGTATCAATAAAGAATTCAATTTATAAAAAAATTGCCATAGTTTATTTAAAATAAGCTTCTGGATAAGAAAAATTACTAGACTTCCTTTGTTAGGTTGATTCCTAGATATTTCATTTTTCTGGGTGCTACTGTGAAAGGGGTTGCCTCCCCAATTTCTCTTTCAGTGAATCTGTTGTTTGTGTAGACAAAGGCTGTTGATTTTTGAGCATTGACCCTGTATCCAGCAACACTACCAAATTTGGTAATTAAGTCTAGCAGTCTCTTGGTTGAGTTTTTAGGATCTTCAAGATAGAGTATCATATCATCAGCAAATAATGCCAGTTTAACTTCTTCCT
>PVIC010046797.1:0-14107 GCA_004025085.1 Thryonomys swinderianus
TATTCTAAACAAGGTACTGGTTTCTTAAGTGGTTGTCTGGGGCTCAAAACTCAGCTTTGCTCTTTCATTTTTCCTTTCTTTTTGTCTCTGTCATTCATTTATAACCGTAACATAATTCTAATCTACTTGATGTGTGTGTAATATTATATGATTGCAATAAAAAATAACTCAGACTAAATGTTTTCTTAACTGACAGCATTTATCTAGTTGTGTCGACAGTACTTAAAACCCACATCTTTTTCATTATCACAAAGTTTAAATCTCAGACTCTCATATTCAAAATTGAAAAATGATATTAAATTAATTTTATCTATGGTTTAAGGATCATTGTCCTTGTTTTGATCTTTCTTGCTTTCTAAAAAATGGAGGCATAATTTATGTTCAGCTAATTGCATATATGGGAAAACTGCAATTTGATGAGTTGTATGTTCATGAAGCTATCACCCCACTCAGACCATGAGCGCACAGTGAACCCATTCTTTGCTGTAGAAGTTCACTTACATTATGACCATTCATAATGTAATCCTGCTGCTCTCTGCCCATATCTGACTCCTACTGCCACTCTGTCCCATACTCCCTGCTCCCATTGTCTTCTGGCTTATTTGTAACACCATTTCCCCTTAAAGCCTGTTGGTGATATAGACTTTTATGTATATATTGAATTTAGAAGTAGAATAAATTAATTTGGTCTAATTCAAATAATGGCAATAACAACATTGTATATATTAGCAATAAAAAATGTTATTTTGGCCTAAAATTTTCCTTCTGTCAGGTTATGAGGGGCCACTATGCATTCTAAAACTATGTTTGTTTTCAGTACATTTTAAATGGAATATTTTTCACCCTTCTGAGTAGGGCAAACGAAGGCTTTAATTAAACAAATGTTGCATGGGAACTCTTGCCCCTAAAGCCTTTATTGTTCCTAATTAGCAGATGCAGCTGTAGACTCTATCAATATTGGATGGCCTGTTTACTATGTCTGTTAATATCACACTCATTAGGGAGCATGTGCAAAACACCCCAGAATTATCAGCTTTAATTAAAACTAGATCAAACGATAGAGAAAGTATCCCATGCAAAATAAGCCAGGTAGAAAAGGAAATTAAGACAATAGCATATTGGGAATATTAACAAAGCTTCTTTGGGAAAACTAAAGAAGGATATCTGATGTTCTCATTGTCAGCAACTGCTTGAGTGGAGTATGAAAGAAGCACAGCCATCTGGGGGTCTGGCTGGATCACAAAGACAAGCAACTAAGTTGAGACATTCTGCTTCCCTGCGCAGGTTCCTGAGTGACTGGCAGGGTTCCACTTGGCTTCATATTAAATAGACTTCAAGTGGCCCATTCAGTTAGGTGTATTCATTAAATTCATTACTCAAAAAGTAATATAGGGCCCAGGGATTTAGCACAGTGGTTCCAATGCCTGCCTAGCAAGTGTGAGGTCCCTGGTTTGATCCCTGGTAACCACATACAACAATACCAGGCATGGTGACTCATGCCCACCAGCAATCTATCCACAGTGCCAGGTGTGGTGGCTCACCCCTGAAATCCCACCACTCAGGAGGCAGAGGCAGGATTGCTGAGTTTGAAGCTTGCCTGGGCTACATAGTGAGCTAAGAGCCAGCCTGAACTACAAAGCGAGACCCTGTCTCTAAAATTAAATTAAATTAAAATAACATTAGCTCTAGAAATATATATTTCTTATTCTCACAACTCAGCACTGGTATTTTGCATTTCTCAGATAAATATCTGGGGTGCAAACATAGTAGGATGTTTTTCAAATGCCATGGTAGGGACTCACAGTAGAATCAAGATCTAAACTTCTGCTTGACTCTGAATCCCATATAGCTTTTTATAATATAGGAATTCTCTATTACAGTGTCAAAAGCTTGACAACATAGAAAACAGAAGACTAATAATGTGAGTTTATAACCTTTTCTATTTCCTCATTTCTCCAAGCTATAAAATCAGCATAACAAATACTTCTCAAAATGGGTTATGTTAGGTAAGTCATGTGAAGGATTTTGACTTGTGGAAAATGCCTGATAAATACAATTTCAAACCCTCTTTTCAATTTCTATTATATTTTGGAAGACATTCAGAGTTGTGGAATTCTTTTTTTTTCCTTTTTATGGAAAAAAACCACATTTTTATAACCAAACAAGAGAATAACAGTAGTTATCCTACTGTGTATCATCTTTAAAGTAGTTATTTAGTACAAGGAACAAAACAAAAAGATTCTTACAAAAAAAGGAACAAACAGCAAATAACATTCTTTTCAATGAACTAAGTTAAACTATTATTGTAAATAAAACAAATTAATGTATATTTTGAAATATTTTTAAAACAATGAAATATGCAATTTCTGAGAGCATCTATTCCTCTCTATTCAGGGAATATATCATATATACATACATATACATATATATATACACACACACACGCATATATGAATACATATATAGACAGAAATATATAAATAAATATATTTATATATGTATATTTACTCTAAGAAAAATAAATTTCTGGAAATTAATGGCCAGTACTTTGAGCACTTCTTATAACTGTACAGGTCAAAGGCAACTTCTATTAATTTCATGATGTCTCAATAAGTTTAGTATTAAAATGTTTATACATTTTCTTTTTAATGTATAAAATTTCATGCATTTATACATTTTTTTGCCAGAAGAAATCATGCAATGTGCTTTTGTGTCTGATTTATTTTCTCAACATTATGTTCTCAAATTGCATCCATTTACCTATGAATGCCTCATTTATCCCTCTTTGTGGCAGTATTGTATCCCATTGTGCCTAAATACCACATTTTCCTTACTTATTTATCAATTGATGGACATATACACTCTTTCCAAGATCTAGGTATTATAAACTCTGCTGCTATAAACATGAGTATGCATGTATTCCTATAATATGAGGATTATAACTCTTTTGGGACTAGGCTCAGGAGTAGGATAACTAGGTCAAATGGAATTTCCACTTTTGGTTTTTGAGAAATCTCTACACTGATTTGCATAGTGGTTTACATTCCCACCAACAATCATATAGTTGTAGAATTCTTGATATAACTGTGGACCATCATGGGGCTTGCTGACTTTATAAATCCCAATTGACAAAAACAGAAAGCATCATTCCCTTTGCTCTCTAAAGAATGTAAGCCTCTTCCATAGAAATAGATGTTAGAGATGTCTCTGCCATATAAAAAATTATGGTATTTGAGAAAGGTCATAATTTCAATGGGAATGCTATAACCGTTTAAAGTAGGCATCTCCAATTTTTCTATTGAAACCCCCTGGAAAGTGCATTTATATAGTTGTATCAAAAGACAATGCAGTTTTATACTATAATTTATACTTTTTTTTTTTGAGACAGGGTCTCGCTTTGTAGTTCAGGCTGGCCCTGAGCTCACTATGGTGCCCAAGCAAGCCGCCACTAACTCAGCAATCCTCCTGTCTCTGCCTCCCGAGTGCTGGGATGACAGGCGTGAGCCACCATGTCCGGCATTGTGGTATGCAGTGTTGATTGTTGGTGGGTGTGAGTCTCCATGCCCAGCATTCTATGTGGTTACCGGGGATCTTGCGCTTGCGAGGCAGGCACCGGAACCACTGAGCTAACCCTCCGGCCCTGTAATTTATATTTTCAAAACTTAAGTTAGATTGTTTCCTATCGATACAGCTGTAGAAGCCGCCGTGTCATGTGCACGTTCTCAAGCGCTGACCTCTCCCTGTGGGTCCTTGTGCTTCGTCCCTAAGGAGTACTGAGGAGCTGTGATGTGCTCCCCTAAGGTGTGTGAGTTGAGCAAGCATTTCAATTTAGACAGAAATAAGTCAAACACTGAATTTTGGCTTTTAGGAACTATTTCTAAGCTGGCTGTCATGAAAATGATTTCCTTTTGGCGCTAGGCCTAACATACTGATCGTAATTCCTAAAAGGTCAATTATTTCTAGATGATAGTGACAGAGAAAGGAGAAAATAATTTAGGCTCTATACTATTATCCTTTTTTATATTGATGTCACTGTTTATATATATATCAGAGAATTAAAATACCTCAGTTAACTGTTCAAAGTAAAGCAAGATTTAATGAAAAATTACAAGAAGCCATAGTCCAGGGTCTTCCAATACTACAGTCCATTCTATTTCCAGATTTACTTTTCAAGTGTGTGCTGTAGTAAGGTGTTCACATCCCTCGCTGAGGCCTGAGGCCCTCAGTCCCCTAATGCCCTTCAGCTGAAGCAAGTGCTTGTTGACTGGTTGAGGCTCCCAGCCTAGCTGCTCTCCGGAAATTTCCCACCGGGCCCCACTGGGCCCATGTTTAGGGCTGGCTCCCACACCACAGTCCAGCACACTCCTGAGGAGCTGTCCCAGCTCTTGAGCTCACAGGCAGACTGTGTCATTCTGACGACTTTATCATCAGAAATAAACTTTTCTTCTTACGTACTCCTTCCGTTGCTCCATTCCAAGTGCTGTTTCTCCAAACGTACTCACCCTAAGGTTTGTGTATTGGGGAGCACGTTTTCTGGTACTAGCTAGTTAATTGCCTTGCATTCTTTCTCAACTGTGCTTTTATTAGATATCACCTCTGAACCAAAATGTGAAAATAAAATGTATGTGTGATGCTGAAACATCTATCAAATGTGCTAGGTCACTCTAATTGGCTAGGTGATTATTTCCAACTAATTTAGTATGTACATGTATTATGCTTCAAACAGTAAAGTATTTGGTTAGTAGACTGTAAAATCTGAGTTTGAATCCGGGGCTTCTTTGTCCAAGTCTGGTAGTTTCCAGTCTACCTGTAACCCTTTATATGGTCCACAAATATTTCCATCTTTCTGCCATCTAAGGACAGGGCATAGTTGCACTTTCTTTCTGCTAATGTGAGCTGTGACCTACCAAGTTGCCTTGGTTTACTTGTGAATAGAAAAAGTGTTGTCCTTTTGCTTTATATTCCTTCCTTGGAGTAATGTTCCAGATGGCAGCACCTGAGCCAAGCTGGGCCTTGAATGAAAACATGGGCCGTGGTCCATTTCCCCAGCATAAATGAAGATTGGCTCACAGAATGAGTAAAAAAGTAATCTTAGTCATTTTTTATCATTACTATCTTAGGGGTGTTCCTACAGCATAAAACACCTAACCCACTGATATGCAGATTTTTCTCTAAAGAGCTGAATATTTTGATACACTAAAGCCTATAAAGTTTTTAACAAATTGTCTAGCACAGATAGTAGCAAATACATATTTTATAGAATATGATTATACATTTGACAGTCATTGTTGAGCATAGACATTCCTAAGGCACCTACCAGACTTGCTGAAATAGAATCTCAGAATATGATAAAAGAAACTTCATTAGCAATTCTTCACTGAGATGAATATTATCAAATTAAACAAACATCCATTTGGATGGATTGGTACATGTATATAAAGCATTTCTTAATCATTTTCAATTCCTTTATTCCCTTCTTTTTTATCTCTCATATTTCTGATGTCCTTCTCTATCTAGAAGAGGACTGACTTCTCATTTCCTATCACCTCTCTCTTATTTGGTTAACTAATTTATGTTTTAGGCTTATCATATAAAACAAATCATGTGATGTTTAACTTTTTTATCTATCTTGTTTCATTTAGAGTGAAGGGCTCAAGTTCTATTTTCCTGTCAATAAGATTATTTAATCCTTCTTTTTGGATGAAAAATATTTCACCATATATTCTCACATTTTCATTAATCACTCATCTGTTTATGGACATTTAGGCAATTTCCAGACAAGAGCTACTGTGAATTATGCTGTTCTGAGCGTGCCTATGCACATATTATTATAGAATTATGTTTTTGTTTCTTTTAAGAATATACTGGGTTGTCTGAGTTACTTTTTGCATTGCTGAGACAAAAATATCTCATACCCACAAGTTAAAGGAAGAAAAGTTTATTTTAGTTCATGGTTTGTTGTGTTTCATCCCATAGTCAGCTGAAAGGTTGACAGGGAAGCACATGGCAGAGGGGCATCTTGGGAGAAACAGTTCATGCTGTGACATGGCAGGCAGAAGGCAACAAACAGCAAGCAATAGCAGCAGCAGAAGCGGCTCCTAAACCTACCTCATGTTCAGGCACCCACCATTTGGGCAGTGCACTCACTTCCAGGCCATGGCATCCTTATTCTCAGCATCATACTCTTAATCTCAAGTTCCTATACCCTAATTCAGTCACATTTAAAACTCTTTACCTATGACTACATGAGGTTTTGGAAGACATCTATATACTAGCTATAACATGGGTTAAATGAAATTTCTATTTTTACTTTTTTTTTGGGGGGGGACAGGGTCTCACTTCATAGTTCAGGCTGGCCCTGAGCTCAGTATGTAGCCCAGGCAAGCTTTGAACTCAGCATTCCTCCTGCCTCTGCCTCCTGAGTGCTGGGAGGACAGGGATGAGCCACCATGCTCAGCACTGTTGTATGTGGTACTGATTGCTGGTAGGTGTGAGCCACCATGCCTGGTATTGTTGTATGTTGGTTACTGGGGATCAAACCAGGGCCCTTGCGCTTGCTCGGCAGGTGCTGGACCCACTGAGCTAAATCTCTGGCCCTCTATTTTTACTTTTTTGAGGCATCTCCATATCAATTTCCATAGGAACATGCTTGCCAGTATTTGTTGCTTTTTGTGCTCCTGGTGATAGCCAATCTGACTGAGCTATGGTCAGCTCTCAGCTATGTCTTTATTTGTATTTCTATAATGGCTAAAGATGCTAAAGAGTTCATATATTTATTGACCATTTGTACTTCTTTTGAGGAGAATCTCTTCATTTTATTTGCCTAATTTGATTGGATTATTTGATGAAGGAGATTAATATTTGACTTGTTTATATACTCTAGATATTAATCTTCTATCAAAGGAGTAGTTTAGTTTTTCTTTTTTTGAGACAGAATCTCGCTTTTTAGTTCAGGCTGATCCTGACCCCACTGTATAGCCCAGGCAAACCTCAAACTCAGCAATCCTCTTGTCTCTGCCTCCTGAGTGCTGGGATTATAGGCTTGAGCCACCATGCCCGGCGTTTTTCTTCACTCTATTGATGCTTTGCTTTGCTTTGCATAAACTTTAATTTTATGGAATCCTGTTAGTTAAATCTTGATTTTCTTTCCTGGGCTACTGGCATATTATTAAAGAAGTCTTTGCCTGGGCCTGTGGCTTCCAGGATATCCCTCTGTTATCTTCCAGCAGTTCAAACGTTTTCGTCTTTATATCTGGATCTTAGAACCATTTAAAAATTTTCAGTACACAGTGAGAGATAGGGATCTAACTTCAATCTTGACTAACAAGTTAACAAGTAATCAGAACTATTAAAGAAGTTCTTTTCTCCAATGAATATTTTTGCCCTTTTGGTCAAAAATCAAGTGGTTGTAAGTGGTTGAGATTGTTTTGATGCTCTCTGTTCTGTTCTAGTGATCTTTATGACTATCTTTGTGCCCGGATTGTTTTTCTTATCATACCCTTGAAGTGTAATAATTCGGTAGTGTGATGGCTCATTTTCTTACTATTGCTTTAGCTGTTGTGGGTCTTTTGGGATTCCATATGAATCGTAGAGTTGTTTTCTCTAGTTCTGTGAAGAATGTTGTCTAGTGAACCAGTAGCAAAAAGCCTCAGGAGGTACTGATCCAGAGTGCTTTCTCCACCCTTGGGGATCAAGTATCCCAAATGTTCAGCTTCTCTCTGGGTGTTTCACAGGCACATAATTTCAGCGTTTTTTTGGGGACCACCAAAAGAGAGCCCCATCACCACTCAACATTATCTTTCCTCCACATAGTTCTTGTAAGGCCCAACCACTGAAAGTCCACATGTTTCTCATTGTTTCACAGATTCTGCTTTTCTCAACGTCAGGTCCCATGTCAGAACCTTGGCCTCCATATTTCTTTGCCTGGGGCTCATGGGTCCTTTCCCAGCTGCTGCCTTCTGAATGCCTCTCTCGATTGGAGTTTCTATGATACTCTGGTTGAAGGAGGTCCTCATTAGGCAATATCTCACTCACTAAACCTCTAAATCCTGGCAGGCAAAGATCTGGGCTTGACGGAGACTGAAAGCAGTGGCAGCTATGCCATGTGACTATTGGCCACTATACTCTGGTTCTTTCCCAGAGTGATTTGTACATTTCCCAAATGGTGTACTCTCCACACTTGGGCCCTAAGCAGCAGTGGGACCCAGGGACATCCCTGATTTTTATTCTAATTACCCCTGTTTCTGGATTTCTTCCACTTACCTTTTTCAAGTTGCCTTCTGGTGGCTAGCCTCCCTCTCATCCTCTGCATCACATACTTGCTGATCTTGGTGAGCATCTGTTAGAGTCCCTAAGTGTGCTCTTTCTTCCAGCCTCACTTGCTGAATGCCTCCCCTCCTTCATTTTTTTTTAAACAAGGTCTTCCTATGTTGCCAGACTAGAGCTCAAGCAATCTTCTCACCTCAGGGTCCAGGGTGGCTGGGGCTACAAGCAGGTGCCATAATTCCTACTTTCCTGCTAATGGCTTTACTAGTGGTAACTTTGTAACTGTCTGTCATCTCCTAAGCCCTTCAACACCAAGTTATTTTTCTCTAATTTCTTTCTGAATTTGAGTTTATGAACATTGTGAATTACAGACTAAAAAAAGGATGTTGAAAATAGCCAAGGCAGATGATGCTGATTCTAGTTCCAATGAAGTAATTAAGCTTTCTTGTTCAAGAATAGGAGAGTAAAGAACACTTTTGGCTTTAGTTTTTGGGGGATTAAAGGGTGGGAGAAGACATACCAATGGTATCCTGGATAAAATGGCAGGAGGAATGCAGGTCAGGACTGGCCATTGTGACCTAATAAAATGATGTAGAGTACAGGGCTGAATTTTCCTTTGAGGATTTAAAATCCCTGAATTCTCCCTTTTTTGACTGAGAGGCAATCAAGGAGATCTGACCCAGCTTGGAGTCACAGAGTTAGAAGCCACTGCTCCTAAAGGGCATCATACAACTGCAAGAGCAAAACAGCAGAGATCATACAATGATCTTGCTTTTTCCTTGCTCAAGATTTGGATGGCTGGCAAATCTTGATTCAGATGACATAGAACCCATTGCTCTCTTGCCCCGCCTACACCAACAGTACTCCAAATATCCTGATGTTGAACTGCTCACAAATTTTGGTGTATGGAGAAGTCTTCAGCTAGGGATTTAATCAGTAGTACCATGCCTGCCTTGCAAGTACAAGGTTATAAGTTTGATCTTCAGTACTGCAGGAAAAAAAAAGAGAAAGCAGTAAATCTTAAGTGAAGTGTAAAACTTTCTAAAATATGATATTACTAGTGCTTTGAGTATTTAGAAGTTTGACTTGCAGTCTAATCAAGCATCCTGCTCTGAACTAAATTGGGCTCAACTTTCATGTTCAATATCTGTTAGATATTCATACATAACATACATAAGGTATAGGAACCTGATTTATCATTGACCTGAGAAGAATAAATTGTTTCAGTTATTGTTTCTCCAAACACATAAAAACGTAGAGATGGCAATGAACTTTTTAGAGTTCCCCTCTTGAAATTTGAAACCATAGCAAAAGTCTTCTATTACATTTAGCACTCTGACTGAACTTAATTATCAATTTGGATGATATTCTGTTATTACAAGCATTTTTGAAAATATACACCGGTTTATTTTTCATGAACCACCCCCTGTAGCAGATGTTGGTAGATCCTGTTGGTGCACTCTTTTGTACATACACCTACATAGTTCAGAAAAAAAGCACATGTAATTCTCTCTAAGGACTTTTTCTAGGACCTTAAACCACCAAAGCCAGCAGTTCCAGGAGTTGATGCATCAGGGTGCAGTCTGTTATCTCTTCTGTGCCTACCTTCCCATTGCTGATTTGCTTCCCAAATTTCTTACGGTCATACAAATATTTCTTTTAAGGAGTCTTCGAGGGGATTCAACCAAGCACATCTTCTCAGGGAAGAGGAAAAAATGTAATGAATAATTAATGGACTACTATGATGGAAATTTCAAAATGATGTGTAACTTTAAGGTGATACTGAGTTATTATACCAAAAGAGGTTACTAGCAATCCCCAAGGACCTCCTTACTAGGGGACATTAATTGCCTTGGTGAATTTTCCCTTATCAGAAGCTTTGTTGATCTTGTCAGCAAAAATAGAACAGACCACCTGGTGGGCAGACACTTACAGAGCAAGATCATAGATGGAGGTATAAAACTGAAAGACCAGTTTGTGAATTTAGCATGGACAATAACAGCTATAATCAATGAAATATTCACAGCTTCTAGAAAGAGAGTGGCGTACACAGGATTCCAAAGTAGCATCGGAATTTGTGTCAATCCTGTGGAATCAAGAAAGGGAGGCTGGAGGCACCCAAGCTCTGGAAACACTAGCTATAGACACCTAGGTAATCAGATGGGTGGATAAAGAGGATTTTAAAAAAAAAAAATAAAGCTCCTTGGGGCCGGAGGGTTAGCTCAGTGGTTCTGGCGCCTGCCTCACAAGCGCAAGGTCCTGAGTTTGATTCCCGGTAACCACATACAATGCTGGGCGTGGAGACTCACGCCCAGCAGCGATCAATACCACATACCACAGTACGGGGGCGTGGTGGCTCACGCCTGTAATCCCAGCACTCGGGAGGCAGAGGCAGAGGCAGGAGGATTGCTGAGTTCCAGGCTTGCCTGGACTACATAGTAAGCTCAGGGCCAGCCTGAACTACAAAGCGAGACCCTGTCTCAAAAAAAAAAAAAAAAAAAAAAAAAAAAAAAGCTCCTTGGTATAAAATCCTTTTGTCTTTTTTACTTTTTCAGTTCCCTCTCAAAGAGAACTTGTAGCTTATTGGCTAAATGTGAGTATATTTTGGAAAATGCTCAGTTGTGGAAAGCTTCTGAGATTTTCAAGTCATGTCTTACTTTTCTTTGTTTAAATGTTAACAAATTCAATCAGATACAAATCAGCCCTACTGGTTTACAAATTAAGGCATATTCAATGTCTTTGCTTATGTAAACTCTAATTTTAATTTCCAGGGGACAAATTCACGTTCCTAGTGTTTATTTTGGGGAAGGTTAGCAAATTACAATCCCCATGTGCTCATTCCACCAACTAATTCCACCTAGTCTATTATTTTGTATGTTATATTTTAGATCTAACCAATCTTTTGGTTAGATTTTGTAACCCTTAATCTATTACTAAGAAAGCGGAGCTTCTGGTATATCAAGTTACTTGCCTAAGGATGGAACCAGAATTGAAAATTGAGTTGTCTGAGTCTATAACTTCCATTCTTTCTATTTTGTCTTGCTACCCAAAGGTTACAGCATCAACTGCAGAGTTGATTTAAAGAAAGGCTTTTATTGCCAGAACAAAGTTTGACAATTTCTAAGGACTCACCTAGCTCAGTATGTGATTTTTTAATGGTCTTGGTTTTGCTGAAGCAGAATTGAGACCATTTTATAAATAATTCTAACAAAAATATTGCTCATCAATATTCAGAAACAAACTGTATCTGAGTTACCTTGAAATTGCCTCAGTTTTTTACTTCATGTGACAACTCATTGCATCTCCTTACTTACGCACACTGCACACTGCGTCTGATAGTGATATTTCACAAGGAATAATTTTCTTAAAGGTTGCAAAAGATCTAATTACTTGTATTGACCCTAGCCAGGAGCAACTACAAGCAATAGTATAATTAAGTGAGTTTGAATATCAATGGTGAAAATGCGGGTAATTTTTATTATACAAAAATGTGTAAAGGCAAGTTCATTAACATTACAGGCAACTTATTTAGCATTGTAAAATGTATAATTGCCTTTCCAATTTTCTTTTTATCCTTGACACCTTTCTTTGTCTTTTCTCTTTCCCCTTCTATATACATTATTAAAATATTTACTTTTCTCATTATGAAATTATATAGATAATCCTGAAATAAAATATTAGAAGACAAAAAGGGGACAAGCTAGAAAAATTCATTTTCTATTAATTAAAAATGACTACTCTTAATCGTGCATCTTTTAGTACAACAAACAGATGCCCTTTGAGAAGGCCATCTAGTTTTGTTATCTTCTTTTCTTAGAAGAAATGTGTTTAGAACAGGCCAGGAGAGAATGTGGGGAAGGAAGTCTGTAAGGATGTGAGCACGGGAACCAGGGAAAAGCAAGTGGTGTACTAGGAAGGCAAGTGATACTGGAAAAGGACCGTCAGGAGGTAAGAAGATCAGATAAACATGGCCCCAAATGCCAAGGTAATGGAAGTAAACTCCAGCCAGGAGGTCACAGGTCTTACATCAGATGGTAATTTGATCCTGAGCTGTAGGCACAGAACCAGATTCAAGGCAGGGGTCAGTAAATATTTATTGAATAAATAAGTGAAATAATAAATGGCAGCTGTGTGGAAGATGAAAGGCAACAGAATTAGCTAGAAGCAAAGAAACCCAGTGAAGAAACTGATGCCTTGTTACCAAATGTCTGAAAACATAGATAACAACAATAGAATAGATTGTAGGAAAATTGAGTAAGTTTCCTGTACCACCAAATTTTGCCATTGTCTCATAGGATCTTTTTACTTGATTCCCCTACACTATTCTACATAACCTCTGTTACAGAATTAGAATGTTTAGCTTAATTGAAGATTGCAAGAATTGTATTAACATTGGATTAATACAGAGAGTATTTACATAACTTGAATCATAAAATAAAGCTGGACATGGTGACCACGTTAGTTACTTTTCTCTCACTGCTGAGACAAAATATCTGATACTCAAAGGGTAAAGACTTTATTTGGTTTTCAGTTTATAGAGGTTTTAGTCCATAATCAGCTGGCTCCAAGGTAGGGATGGCAAGCAGGCATGCGAAAGAAGAAATAACATGGTGTGCATAAACCAGCAAAAGTAACAACAGGGTGCTCCTCCCTGCCCTTTTATCTTGTTCTGGCTACTTATGGTGGGTAGCACTAATACCCTTAACCCTAGTGCTCTTGGGCCTAGCATTGCATGAATCAGTTCTAGCTTCATACACTAGACTAAACCTATGGCCACATGAGGCTTTCAGGGAACCTCTACACCCAATCCATAACATTCTGCTTCTCTTCTCTCCCCAGACTCATCTGCATTACTTTATGCAAAAAGCATCTTGCCTATCTCTAAGAGTTGCCAAAGTTCTAAGAGTTCTAGCATTGCTGCAAAGTGTAAGTCCAAAGTATCCTCTCATATTTAAGGCAAACTCTTAGTTGCAAGACCCTGTACAAATGAAAAGAAAGTCAAACTCTGCCAGTGCTAAATAGTGCAAGACAGACATTTCTGTTCCAAAAGTTCCCAACAACGACATACAAAGGAATGGGAAAAAAGCAAGTCCAAAATCCAGCAGGGCACACATTAGCTCCCACAGTTCCACTTCTAGTATCTGAGACCATGTATGAAGAGTTCAGGTCCCCAGCTGGATTGAGTGACCCCACCCCTGCGGCATAGATGGATATGGTAGCACTCATGGCTTCTCCCTTGGGTCAGCTCTGCTACCTCCTCGCAGTTTTCCTCAGGTGATCCATACTCTTGGTTTCTCCAAACTTCTGGGATCTCCACTGCCCCTTTGGTTTCACACCCAGAGCTTCACTCACTGCCCTTTCAGGAACGCATTGTCTGACCTTCCCAGCTTTCTTCTGAAATCTGGGTGGCAGCCTTCCTCACCTCACAACTCTTGCATTCAGTATGTGCCTAAACCAGTGCCTCATAGATGATGCCAAGGTCTGCTGCCAGCTGGAACAGTGTAACCAGTATTCCCTCTCTATTAGCTATAGAGGTCCAGTAGCTCTGAACAAAATCTAGAGGAAAAACTTCCTTAAGCTTCCATTTTGGAACAACCACCCTAGGCTGATTCCATTTTATTACAACTTCCTAGGCCGACACCATTTTGGAACAACTATCCTATGCTGCCACCATTCTGGAACATGGTGCTTTCACCATGCAAAGCAAAACCTTTCACCTTTCCAACAGTGAGACTGAAAAGAGTGGGATCCTAGTGACGCAGGACAGTTAAGGCCTAACTCCCCACCTGAAACGCGAGTTCGTGTTCTCTAAAAATCGAAGAATGAATTTTAGGAACAACGG
>PVIC010046798.1:0-14139 GCA_004025085.1 Thryonomys swinderianus
CCCGAGTGCTGGGATGACAGGCGTGAGCCACCATGCCCGGCACTTTTAATTTTTCTTTTAACCCATTCCATGCCATTTTAAATTTTATTTTAAGATACTGTATGGTATTGTAAATATTTAGGTAGTCCACCTTGACCCTTCTCTGGAAAAAAGAATATAAATGAATAAAATTACATTGCATATTGTGACTAAGAAGTTAATATATTTATAGGGGCAGAAAATACATGTGTAAATTAAAACTGATCATTATTTCAAATTGTACTGGCTCCTCATCAAATCATATG
This sequence comes from Thryonomys swinderianus, assembly GCA_004025085.1. Lineage (NCBI taxonomy): Eukaryota > Metazoa > Chordata > Mammalia > Rodentia > Thryonomyidae > Thryonomys > Thryonomys swinderianus. The sequence continues at coordinate 285 of PVIC010046798.1, forward strand.
AAGTATAATCTTATTTTAGAAAACTAGTATTAGTGAACTGTGAAAATGAAGTTTGGAACAAATATACCTTCAGAGAAATGTTTTGAAGAGCTGGACTAGAAGATTCTGAAAAGTCTCGAAGCTCACTGGGAAACACCACTCAGGTTTAAACAGCACATGTTCCGACCTAAGCAGGAGAGTCCTGATGCTTAAACAACCCACAGTCCTAACATGTCATACATGTTAGCTTAATTTAAATCACTGTTTCATATTCATAAATTTGTTAAAATAAAATTATTTCCATAAATCACATCTGCCATCCTCTCATTCCTAGCTCACCTCTCCCTCAGTCTGCATATATATTTTTCCCATACTAACTGAATTTATAGACATAAACTTTGCATGCACATTTTAGAAAGAAACTAAGCAATTATATTTTCTGGCATTGGCAGTTCCAAACTCCCATGTAACACTGTCTAATGCCTTTGTAAGTACATTCTTGTGTTTCTGTACTTTATTGGCTGTTGCTTTTATCTCTGAGATGAAAGATTGACCTCTTTTTAAAGAAGAGACCTTGTTTTTTTTTTTTTATCTGGACAACGTTTTGATTTTACGTTTGACCTCATCCTCATGCTAAGAGGTTTAAGTCTAGCCGCATTGGCAACCCTTGTTTTCTACTATGGTGGAATACAAGATTTTTATCTTTGAAATTGGGCTACATGCCTTGTTGAACTTTGTTCCGTTTTAGAAAATAATCATGAAATAGTCTTAGCTGTACAAATAAAGTGAAAATTAGTCTTCTAAAACTCACATCTAAGGATATCCCATTCAAAAATAGGTATTTAAAGGTCTTACATAATCAGGGACGATCTTTGGAAGGGGTTGTGTAATGTCAGAGATGATAAAGAAAGCAATACTACAAAGCAAGAAGAATGTGATTCAGGTGTGTAGACTGTTGGCCTTGTAAACTAGAAATCAGAGTCCTCCCATCACTGATAATAAAATAACATGCTTATTGAATGGGGCAGGGGGAGAGATAACTATTATTTCCATCCATCACAATGTGCCATTCATCTTTAATATTCTCTAGAGCCACAACATCATAGCAGAACTGTAAGAGTTATTTTTTAATTGCTACTAGATGTCCATGGAGCAATTTCAGCTCCAGGAATATCTGTGTCCACAGGATGTGTTTGAACCTTGTAGTTTATGCAAGAAGCTGGAATTGTGGTAACTTTCCTAATCAGATGCTTGTGCCAAGAATACAGGTGGAGAAACTCCAAGTCCCGCCTCTGCTCTGAGACTATGGGGTACATGACTGAGAAACTTCAAACACAACCCCGAAATAGAAATCTCATCTGTTTTTACGTATAGTCTGAGCCTCAGAGACTGTACCTCAGTCAACTTTTGAACACCAGTCGTGAGGTGAGTCACATTCCCTTTTCAGATCAATACAGTACTGGATCTGATCCTCACTTCTTACTTGCTGGAATTTCTAAGTTCTTCCTCAGTCTTCTAGAAGCAATCGGTAGGCTTAGACCACTAAGAATGCACTTGATGGTTAGGAAGAGCAATTCACTGGAAATGGAAATGGAAATGGAATGGAAATGGAAATAGTCACTTCAGACTGGGAGATAATTTAGCTTCAGGGTTTCCTGGAAAGCTCAATTCAATTAACTGCTATAAAGTATAATCATGTATGTGTGTATCTCATTATAGTATGATGCCTTTAATTATTTTGTGAAGTCACCCGGCAGGATGAGAGCTGGGTCAAATGGGACCTCTAGTCCTACTGTTCTGAGGAATCTCCACACTGATCTGCACAATGGTTACACCAGTATACATTCCCACCAGCAGTGGAGAAGGGTTCCTTTATCCCTGCAGCCTCCCCAGCACTTGTTGTTGGTTAATTTCTTAAGAGCAGTCATTCTTTCTGGAGTGAGATGGACTCTCAGTATTGTCCTATTTTCATCTTCAGAAGACCAGTGATGTTGAATACTTTTTCATATATTTGTTTGCCATTTCTACTCCTTCATCTGAGAAATGTCTATTCATTTCATATGTCCATTTTTGGATTGAGAGTTTAATAAAATTTTGAGGGTCTAATTTTTTCAATTCTTTGTATATTCTTTATCTGAGGGGCTATTAATTTTTTCCCCAGTTTCATGGTGTCTCTTTATTCTTGGTGATTTCTTTTGCAGTGCAAAACGTCTTAATGAGATGAGATCCCAGTTGTTGATTCTTCAAACTATTTCCATGCAATTTGGTTTTCATTTATGAAGTTATTTCCTACCTCTGTGTCCTTAAAGACTCTACCTCTTCTCTTCCAGCAGATTTAGTGTTTCTGTTTTAATATTTAGCTTTTTGATGCATTTTGACTTTAATTTAGTGTATGATAAGTCATTGTTATTTAATTGTAGATACTGTTTAATTTCTTCTTTAATTTCATCTGTGACTCATTGGTTATTCAGGAGGGTGTTATTTAATTTCCATGCCTTTTTGGAATATTTGGGATTTTGGCATTGATCTCCATTTTCATTGCACTATTGTCACATAATATACATGGGATAATTTCAATTCTTTTGCATTTGCTTAAGTATATTCTCTGGTCTAGTCTATGGACTATTTTTGAGAATGTACCATGTGCAGTTCAGAAAAATGTTAATTCGGATATTTTGGGATGAAACACTTTGCAGACATCTAATAGGTCCCTTCGTTTACAAATTTGGTTCAGTTCTAACACTTATTTGTAGATTTTTTTTGCCTAGATTACCTGTGTATATGTTAAATTCCCCCGTTACAATTTTGTTTGTATTTAGTAGATGTCTCATGCCTGTTAACATTTCCTTATATGGTTAGAAGCACTACTTTTGGGTATATATATTTATAATTATTATCTGTTCTTATATTTTTCCCTTAAGTATGTAATAATCTTGTCTCTTTTGATCAGTTTTGGCTTAAAGTTCACACTGGCTGCAAATAAGGTAACTACCCCTGCTTTTATTTTCTGTTTTACTCTTGCATGGAGAATTGTTTTCCATCCTTTGATCTTTCAGTCCATGAATTTCTTTTTGAGTTAAATGTCTTCCTTATAACGAGCACATTGATGGATCTTGTTTCTTGATCTATTCTGCTGGTTTGAAATTTTTTTTAATTTTTTTTTTGTTTCTTGTGGGGTTTTTTGAGACAGGATCTTGCTGTGTAGTTCAGACCGGAACTGAGCTCACTATGTAGCCCAGGCAATCCTCAAACTCAGCAATCCTCCTGCCTCTGCCTCCGAGCTGGGATCACAGATGTGAGACACCATGCCCAGCTGGTTTCTTTTGATATGGAGTGCTTACATTTACAGCTACTACTGATATGTGTATATATGACTGATAGGTTAACTCAGTCATGTTATTTTCCTGCTCTCAGTTCTTTGTTTTTCCCCTCTGCTTAATATCTTGCCCTAGCTAGTGGTTTCTTTCTATTGGTGTTCTTGGAATTTTGGTTTGCATTTTTTTTCTAAAATGCCCTTCAGAACGTTTTGTAAAGCTGGTTTATTGGTCCTGAATTTCTTCAGTTGTCCTTTGTCATGGAAGTGTTTTATTTCTCCTTCGCTTTTGAAAGGTGGTCTTGTGGGGGTACATCAGTCTGTAGTAGGAGTTGTTTCCCTCTGGGCCTTAGAATACTTCACTTTACGATTTCCTTGCCTTAACAGTTTATCTTGAAATGTCTTCTGTCGTTCTGAGGGGCTTTCTTTTATAAGTGATTTGTTTCTTTTCTCTGACCTCTTTTAATATTGTTATTTTGTTTAATGTCTGAAATTTTGATCATTAGATACTTTAGTGTAGTTTATTTTGGTCATGCGGATTTTGAGTTTTGTATACCTCACTAACTTAGATCTTGTTTCATATTGGGGAGTTTTTCTGCCATTAGTTGTGTGAACAGATTTTCTTTTTTTTTTTAATAGTCATTAATTTTCTCTTGTTCTTTCATTAACTCCCATCAGTCTTATATTGTTTTTCTTTGCATCATCTTGCAGTTATTGGATCAATTTTTCATGACTTCTTGTTTTTAAATTATCTTTCACTTTTTCATCATTAACTAAAATCATATCTTCCAGATGCAAAATTTTGTCTTTACCCTGGTTTAAATGATGGAGTTTTTAATCCCTGGCTATGTTTGAATCTGTTTTATGAATTCAGTTTCTTTCCTATGTTGGGCGTTATAAGTTCCTAAATTTCTCTTTTTAGTTTCTACTCTAATTTTCTTCAGACAAACATTTGCACACCTCTGCAGCCGGCTGCAGGAAGGAGTGACTCATATGGTTGCTTCCCTGTTCCTCACACAGGCTCTGCTCTCCGAACCACCCTCACTGTAGCTGTCTCTGGAAACTTCAATGCCTTCTCTAATAATGGGTTCTGTTGTGTCTGCTCAGAAATTGCTCCTCCTTTCTTCTTAGAAATCCTCTGCTGTCATTTCTTTTATACTGTTTATTTGTGTTTATATTTTTAAATATTACAACTAAATCACTGTTGTGAGTAAAACTATATTTATCATATCATTCTTCAAGAATTACATGCAGGGCATCTACAGAATCCCAAACAGACTTAGAAAAGCCAAATTATTGATCTACCTTTTATCTTTGAGTATTGCCAGGTACCTTTTGCAAATCAGATTATTTTTTTTCGTTCACTCTGTAGGGAAAATTCACATAGTTAGAAATTTTAAATAAAACCCATTACAGAATGTTGGCTTTCTGAACCAAATTATGTGTGTATGTGTATATACATGTATTTATGGTCTCACCACATTGTAGGTCAAACTGGCTTTGAAGTCATTATGCACTCAGGCTGGCCTCGAATTTATCTCCGTCTTTGCTGAGTCCGTCTCACAAACACCAGGATTACACACGTGTGCCCCACGCCCTTTACATCTTCTTCATATTGACACCTTATAGGAAAATCTTCTTGCCTATATCTGTCTTCTCCAAGGCAAGACAGTGACTGCCATCCACAACTTGCATAGTCTGCCCTTGTTCCACTATTGATTTAATTTTTTTCTATCTGTCGTGGCAATGTGTGTTTGTGTCCATTATTGTGAACTTCTGTCAGATACGTGTCGGATACTGTGCTAAACTTTAAATATATAAGCTACTTAATCCTCAAAATAATGCCAAAAGTTGAAAACTAGTCACGGTCTAGGAGGTGAATTGTGATAGTGTGTGTAGCTACTGAGCAGCAGCGCTGAGATATTTGAAGTGATTCCTCCAGATTGCTCATACTGTCGGCAGAAATAGATTGTTATTCCGGGGTGAATTGGGGTGGAATTCAGCACGGAGCCCCGAAGAGTGTTTACACAAGGAGACCGGCAACAGAGACTAGGCATGAGGTTCTGTAATTGGGAAGAAGCCTGGTTTTCATTGGCCCAGAGCCTGGATAAAGTAAGGCTACTTTCTGCTTTCAGAAAGGGATGTCATTAAGGGGTTAGTAAATCCTCATTTCATGAATGTACCCACAACTATAAAATATAATAATGAATCATAACTTGAGAATGTTAAATGGGTTGTGCATGGAAAATGCATGGAGGAAGGAAACTAATACTTCTTATATTATGTGCAAAATTGTTGTGATCGCAGAACTGGTGGTAAAGGTTTCAGATTGGGGACTGAGGGTGGGGACACAGAGGAAGAAATAGGATAGAATGTGCAGGACAGCTGGCCGCAGCTGCTGGCCTGAGAGGAAAGGCTGTGAGACCCCGGGACTTTTGTACAGGACAGAAATTACTGTTTAAGTTCTTTTATCCTCAGACAGCAAAGTTGTTGATAATGAAGTGTGTCCTTATAAACATTCTCATTAAAGAGAAGCATCACTGAGTTTTAGATTTTTTTTTTTGGTTTACATTTAGCAATCCTTAAGTGAGCTTAGGTTAAATCCTTGTTTAAGTTCCTTCATGTACTGGTTTCTAAATTAGAAAGGAGAATATTGTCTCTGTAAATCACTCCCTTCTCAGAAACATTCGATTTAACTTTTTTGTTATCTCAGCCTCCAGGTTAGTGAAGTTCTGCAAGGTATTATAAGGCCATTTTTATTATTTCACTGCCATAAAACAAAGGTTGTTTTTTCCTTGAAGGTCTTCAAAATAAAACCATGAGTATTTTCAAGAAGTTGCAAAGAAAGTATTTTAAATGGGTTTTCTAATGATTAAGGCATCCGCTAAGAGGCTAACTGCAGAGAAAAACTCTTTCCTCAAGTGTTCATACTTCTGAGGAACCAAACTCCTCCGTCACGTTTCCACAGTGTGAGAAAAAATGCCAATATTATTGCAAAAGGTGAGCCTTTTTGGGGCGCACCCAAAATTATAAATGCCTTCACTTTGAACCAGAGACTTCATTACAACTTCTTACAGCACAGATTCTTTCCTTTCTCTCTCTCTCTTTCTCTCTCTCTCTCTCTCTCTCTCTCTCACACACACACACACACACACACACACACACTCACACTTGGTGAAATAGCTGCTTCAGCTACACGTCTGCACAATGCTGCTGACACCAGTGCATGGATGATTGCTTATTGCAACACACTTCATGTGAAAGTTACTCCAGAAGCAAAACTTGTTCACACATGACTCTTACATGCTGCTCATTCTGATGAGTATTTTTCTATATTACTCTAGTATTGTTTCCATCAAAGGATGTAACATACTGCATTTTGCTTTCATTGGCTTAATCATTAGAAACGCACTTCTCTCTCATTCAGTATAAAATTCACTTGGGAACAGAATACTATTCAGTGTGAAATCCAGCTATCATGAGTTAGGGTCCACTCAGAGTAAAGAATCAAAGATTATTGGTTAGAGATCTTGCAGAAGCCTGTGAACCATGTTCCTCAGCCTGTCCTTTCCTTGCTCTCTTTCTGGGAGGACCACTGCTCACTGGGGGTCCTGAATGGAAAGACGTGGTGAAAACCTCCAGGCAGTGAAAAATCATGAAACCGACCTTCACTGATTTTCCTACAACAGAATCATTTGTAAATACTTTTGCAAATAATTTTACACAGTGAGTGTGTTCTAAATGATTCCAAATCGAGTCTGGAATCCACGTGGGAAGGATCACTGTGAGTAAGTGTTGGCCCCCGAGAAACAGGCTGGCTCGGCACATGATGAAAAGTGTTTGCAGGACACCTTTGAATATTTAGGTGTCCACATAGGACATAGAGGTTGATTTCAGTTCATGTGCAAGTGCCAAACAGTATGGTTGAAATACTGAATGATCATTTTAATTTCATAATCAAAACTAATTTTGCAAATAATAAAAGTATCCAGTATTGGAAACTACTTTCTTACACTGCGAGTAATTATTTACCAAAAATATTTTGAAAATATCCCTGCTTTGGATGGAGGAATTTGATGAAAATGTCTCTAAATTATTTTCAAACACTAAATTATAAATTTAATTTCATGATTTTGTGTTTCTCTTTTAAGAAATGGTTGGAATCAGGCACTAGTGATTATAGATTTAACATCTACAAATCATGAAGCATGATGATAAAATAAATGTCATTCTTTCTTGAGGAAGTTTAAACTAAAACACACATTTTTAAATGAATATATTGAGCTATAGCACAGTTGTATATGTGTATATGTGTTTTGTTTTATGGCCATGTATATGGGTTATAATTTGCTGCAGACTGTAAATAGACCAAAAGGAAGGCTGAGTCAGGAGGATCAAAAGCAAGAAAATTTCCCTTTTACCCAGAAAAGAACACATACTCTCCTTTATGAAATGCTTATATAGGGATTGTTTTGATGTTCACACATTACTTGTATACATGTTTTATGCTACAGGCCAACCATGCAAATATCACAAGACTTGAATACACTGCATTTGTGTGTTCTATATGGGTGAGGATTTCACAAACATGAAGTGCAGCAAAGTGCAGTTGTAATAATGTTAATAACAGTTTTGTAGATAAAAATCACTGCAGTAAACAGAGTGCCCTAATTAGTCTGAATTCCTTTTTAATGTAATGTAAGAGCTCTAGATCATAACCCTGCTGATATTTTTAATTCTCTGGAGCACTTCTGGTTTGAAAGAGACTTAGAGACTGATGGTAAATGACTACTTTCTGCAGGAAATTAGCATATTTAATGCTTTCTCTGTGCTGCCGATATTATGCTCTCAATAGCTATCTTTTGGACAGTTGCCACTTAACTCTGTACTGCATGTAAATCTTAATCAGTGTGTCTTAGAGGTAGATAGTTCATTTATTTGAAAGTATTAGAGTGCACATGTGCATGTGTACAGTTAGGACACAGCAGTTTTTAAAAATAAGGACCCTCACTTTGAAGTATACATGACCATGTACTATCAGATGTCAGAGAACATAAACAAGGAAGGTTCTTCAGGGTAAAATTTCTTTAGAAATTTTAAGCAAAATAATTTTTTTTCTTTTTTTGAGACACAGTCTCACTTTGTAGTTCAGGCTGGCCCTGAGCTCACTGTGTAGCCCAGGCCAAGCCTTGAACTCAGCAATCTTCCTGCCTCTGGCTTTCAAGTGCTGGGATTACAGGTGTGAGTCACCAAACCCAAGAAAATAATTTAATACAATTACAAAATTATGAAATTGGCATAAAGAGGTTGGGAATGTGTGTTAAGTGGAAAATAATGACCAGTACAAATTACAAATAGATATGTCATTAAAAACAAATGACAAAATACTAGCATATTAATGAGATTGACAATTACCATTCTGTGCTCTATTTCCCCACAGGATTGACAGCATAGGTAGTGTAGCTAGACTTAGTATTTCTACCCTTGATCTTAGCCAAAAGGCCAAGAAGCGATAGGCTTAGTATTCCTGACCACAGCAAGTAGATCAATGTTGGACACTCGACCAAAGAGGAATAAACAGACAGCCTGGAATGAGTCCATGTGACTCAGTTTAACATGGTGGTAATAACCTATCCTGGGTTATTTTATTTGGGGTTATTTTCTAATATCTATTCCTGTTTATAATTTGGCTCATATGCTTTCAGGATTCTGATTGTTTGCCTATCCTATTTTTATTATTAGATAATTCTTTTTAAGTCTTTCACAGCATTTCAAGGCACTCAGAGTTGTACAGGATACTCTCCATACCATCTTCTGCCTTGAACAGATTTAATCATGTTATTTTCCTTTAAGCAAAACCTGTTGAGGTTATTTTTATTTGATTTTATTGGTACATTTTATATGTACATTACGATCTCATTCAACATTGACAGTTTGTATCAGTACATGACATATCTTGATTCTCATTTTTCCCCTTTTCTTTGTGTTCCCTACAACTCCCCATAGGCCCTAAACTTACCTTTTATGGATTATTTGACTTTCACAAGTGTAAAACCATCAGTGATTTTCTATAATTTAATAGACATCTGTAAGTGTGTGAACTTAGAGTTATGTATTTAAAAATTATTTGACATCATCCAAAATTTCAAAGCAATTTTGATAGCAGATTGGTCCAATTATTTGCACAGAACTCAAGTCTTTCTTTGAGATCTATGTACATGTACATAGATCTATGTACATAGATCTCACAAGGAGGGATACACATTTTAGGAAAAGAAGAACCCTATAAATATTTTCATATAAATTTATTGCAAAATTATGAGATTAATACAAGTTATCTTTGGCCTCTACAATTACAGAGTGGTGGCCATGAGCTTCCAGACGCTTAATAGAATGGCAGACAGCTGCTTGGGTAACTGTGGTCAGAGACTCCATTGTGAGTGCTGAGCGCAGCATTTCTTCTGTAAGGGCCAGCAGTGTGGTGGGTTTTCTGTGATAGACAACATCCTCTAGGATCCCCCACAGATAAAACCTTGTAGGTGTTACACTGGGAGAACATGCACCTTATGCAAGTTTTTCTTTTCTTAAAGTGTGTATACAGTTTTGACAGATCCTCTCTATATAATTGCCTTGAAATGTAATAGATGTATTAACATAATAGGGTTAACTGTGAGGACAAATGAGAAACAATAAGTTGGGTGACTAAAGTAAAGAAGTTTATTCCTCACCTAAAAGAAGCAAAGCAAAGGTATTTCTGGGCAGGTGCAGTGACTGTGCAGTTAGGACCAGGCCTCCTTTATCACCCTGTTACTTCCTCACCAGCATGTGGCATCTGGCTCATTCTCTAAACCCACTGCTTCAGCTAACTCCTCACAGCTACTTCCAGGAGGTGGGAAGATGAAGGCAAGCAAAAAATCCAGAAGTCCACAGGAAAGTGCTCTACCACTGAGCCACACCCCAGTCCACCATAAAGAAGGAACTTGAGACATGTCTAGGTAAAGGATGCACCTCAAGACCATATTGCCAAGTGAGGTAAATCGGGCAAATGTGTAAATATCACATTGTCTCTCTGGTGTGAGAAATGAAAGTGCATCTTTTCTAGGCCTTTTGGGTCAGATCAAGTGAGAAACTGAAAGTGTAAATAAGGTTCCAAATATCTAACAGATACTGTGAAATAGGAAGAAACTACTCAGAATAATACTGAATGTCAGATACTTTGTTAAAAATTAAAATGTTTTAGACAGAAACAATATAGTTTTCTTAGGAAATGAGTTGAGAGATAGAATAACAACATAATTATTTTAAGAACATGATATGCAGTGTATTTACCACTGTTATTTTCTAATTATTTTATGGAATTTTATTTTTATGGAAGTATTTTGATATTTTCATTAATATCTACTTGTATTACATTAAAATGCAAAAGATTTTCTTAAAGTACAAAGCGATACCACAATGTCCTGTTTGTTTGTGTGTCTCATTGGGCAGATCTGTCCAAAAACAATCGGTTTCAGGAAAGGGAGAACAGATATTTGTGAAAATTTCTGCCTTTCCATAATTTAAATAAAAATCATTGAAAATAAAAGTATTTATAAATACCCTGTATTTATAATACCCTTAGATGAGTTATTTTTGAGGCCACATATAGGAATAAAGTTAGAATTCTAGAACAGACAACAGAGCTCTGGAACAAATCATGACCAACTATATAAAGTATAAAGATACTTGGTTACAAACCTTGGGTAGTTATAATTTTGTAATTTACATTTCAAGTCTTTCTCCTGGTAATAAAACCATAGATATCCAAATTAGAGATTTGGTAGATATAATTCAATCTCCTTGGAAAACTAAGACCAAAAACAGACAACTGATTTGAAAAAGAAGATAAACAACTGTGAACATCTGCTGACTACTCACCAGGCGCTAAGAAACCCTTTACTACTTTGAATGCAGTTAACACTCACAGCACCCTAAAAAGTGGACGTGTGGTGATCTGCTTTTAGAGATGGAAACACTGAGCATCAGACGAGTCAGTGCGCTGGGCAGGACACTGAGGCAGGTCTCCCGTTTCAGGCTCTGCTGCTCTGCCTCCCTCTCTTACTTAATGCTCTGACCCCTGCTGGAGTCACAGGCTCCACCACCCTCTCCTGCATTGGAGTCATACGGGTCCTGCCGTGCATGAGGACTCCGTGTATCCGGGTCCTCGCCCTTGATGATCCTTTACACAGGTGCTGTCTGTTCAGCACTCTTGGCAGTTAATTCCCGTCCTCCAAGGGAGAACTGCAGACCAGCCAGCAGCACTGGCACTACTTGCGCGTCACTTAGAGATGGAGGACCTCAGGCTCCCACCCGAGATTTCTCGAAAAAGAATCTTCGTTTTGACAAGTTGCCTCCCCTCGGATGGCTCAAAGCCCTCTCACCTTTGTAACGGCGTGATGACAATCTGTTGTCTAACATAAAGTTCTTTCATAGAAAAACGAGCTTCATAAGGACAAAAGAGTCTCATCTGTCATTTTTTAAATTCACATTGCTAGCATATTATTCTGTGAGGAATGGGTGCTCAGAAATAGTTAGAGAATAATCAACACATCTTTTGCTGTGGTGCTGAGGATTTGAAGTGAGGGGTGTTACAATGAGTCACTTTTCCAGAACCCCCCCCCCCCATTTTTGTATCTGGAGATAAGGTTTCACTGAGTTTTCCAGGCTGACCTTCTAAGAAGCTTGGATTAGAGGCTGTGCTCTTCTTTCTGCTACTGTTGTGTCCAAAAATGACCTCTTCTTTGTCTTTTTCTCTCCAAAAGCAGACTTCAGTAAAGCAAAGAAAAATATAACAATTAGAGCTCAGCAGACATCTCCAGGGTGAGCTTGTTTTCATTCTTATTACTTCAGAATGAAAGAGATCACTGTCTACCAGTGATATTTCTGAAGAGAATGAGGCCCAATAACATCTTGGGTTCCTTCCGTTCCTTCCAACTTCAAGATCATGTGACAATTTAACCTCTGAAAAGCGAGGGGAGTGGTGCTAGTGAACAACTTCTAATACAACCATGTCTGTCTCTGCGTGTCTCTGAGCACACCTGACGACCTTTTCATTCACCTCACAGATGTTATGGGCCTTAAGTCTCTAGAGCAGCCACTGACATCAAGGAATGGAGTTTGTCACTCTAGGTTTCCTGCTAACAGAAAGATTTGCTTTTCTTGGAGGGAGAAGCCACTGTGTTCATATTTTTGTGTGATTTTTATGCAAAGTTTAAGTGTAACCTTTACACAGTATGGTTTTTGCTGTCACTTTCTATTTCACGCTTTTAAGAGTAACTTGGACCCTACCATACAAATATCTAACATCAAAGACTTTGGAACCATGCCGTCTCCTGTCTTATGCTGCCTTGCCTCATTCTACGCCCGCAGGCAGCCATCTTGTCCCTGAGTTTATTAGCTGCAGAAGCAAAATACTAATTCTACTCATTATTGGACGGTCTGTTTTTTAACATATTCAATTTGCCTTGGTAATGTCTCCAGAGAAGTGACATATCGGTGTGTACTATAAAGAGAAACAAGGAATTACATAGAAAATGAAAAACATGTAATTACATTATAGGCATGGCTCTTATATCTTGCCCAGTCCACTTGTTGTTTCTTTCATTGGTTCCTTGATGTAGTTAATCCCTCTGCATTGTTTGGTCTTTATAGGTTAGAAATGAGACGAGCGTGGTTGTGCCAAATACCAGGCAGAATGACTTTGCTGAAACGAAATGGTCGTTATCTCGTTCGACCCGTGCTGCGGGAAACCAATGGCGATTTTACTGGTCCTGCTGAAACTACTGAGGGGCAGAGCTGTGGCTCACGCTGAAATGGCATCATGAGTTTCTTCAGAGAGTGGAGTTTGACTACAAAAACATTCATTTTAAATGTATCTAAGTAAGGTTAGCATCTTACTAGAAAATCACATTATTATAAAAAATACTTATGAATAGCACATCTAAAATCCAGTGATTTGGTGGCAGTCTGTGGTCAGGTATAAAGACACTGACAAGTCCATAGAATAAAATTTACGGGATCAGAGTGAAATCAATTTATTTAAATTTGCTCGCTATGTTTTTGTTTATTCCCATAGCAGATGTTTAATTTACAAACCAGGCAATTACGACAGCTCTTCCAAACAAATAAGAGTAGATTAGTCAAACGTTCACATCAATTTTTATGTTTATCATTAGTTTTATGATGTATCATGAATATTCAGTGGTAAAACAACGATCGTTATGGTACCTGGGAATCCTCAGAATGTTGTTTTGCAGCTCTAAATGCTATCTTTACTTTTTAATAAAGCTATTAATGTGGGGTTTTTTTCCTACAAGTTGGTCTTATCGGATGCAATATAAAAACATGCATTTTCTTTCAAGGTATGGTACATTTTAATCAATACATCGAAGATATTTGTGGTATCTATATAAACACATATTAAAAATTGCATTTTGATTTTCCTATGAACACAAAGAGGGTCTTTTTTGCATTCTCCATAATTACTATGCAATTTTATTTGACTTTATAAATTTTATAAAATTT
>PVIC010046799.1:0-14214 GCA_004025085.1 Thryonomys swinderianus
TACAAAATTCCTTTGAATTCTCTTCTATAAGAATAATTAGCCCACTGGCCTTACCCTCAGTCTCAGGCAGTCTATGGACATGAGCAAAATGCAGACAATTTTTTTGCCAAGGCATAACACACATCATCTGGAGTCCCACACCTAGTGAAGTCCTTCTTCCCAGAAGAAACCTCCCAAGGCTGGTCTGTCAGTATCATTTCTAATGGCATTCTGGCCTCCCGGGTTCCAACAAGAATCTCCCATCAAGTACAACCTGAGGATTTCCAGAGCTGCTTTTTCAGCCAGCACCTCAACTTTACTTTTCACAATTCAGCCCTAAAGACTCCTGAACCATATAGTCAAGTATAGTCCCAGAAAATTCTGGTTCCAAATTCGGTCTCAGTTACTTATCATATTGCTGAAACAAAATACCCAATACTCAGAGTTAAATGACAAAGTTTATTTGGTTTACAGTGTGTTGAGGTTTCAGTCTGTAGTTGTCTGGCTCCAACAGGTAGCATAGCAGAGGAGCACCAAAAAATGAAGCAGTTTATGACAGAGAGAAGACACCCAAGTAATAATCAGTAAAGTGACCTTGGCAGCTACTTTCTGCCCTTTATATATTCTGCCTAGGCTTCAGGGCTGAGGGTGGTCGCAAACCAATCCCTGAACCGATTAGTAACCTCACCTTTAATCCCAGCATCACAGACTCTAGACCTAACCCCCTGGGAATGCTTCCACTATGACCACACTCATGTGTGTCATGAGTTTTTTCTTTGGCAAGACATCTAGATACAAGCCATAACAGAAACCAATGGAGAGAAATATTTTGAAGAGATAAAGAGCCTAGGGGTGCAGAAAAGCCTAAAAAGTCACCAAGTATCATTTGGAGCTGCCTGAAATATAGTAAGTAATAGTCAAGCACAGTGGTGGATAGCTGTGGTACTAGCACTCTGAGAGATTGAGGCAGGAGGATGGCAAATTTGAGACTCGTTTGTGCACTTTAACAACTGAGAAAAATCCTGTTCAGTGTATACTATGAGGTGGACATATAACCTCATAAGAAGGTCCAGGGTTCAATCCTCAGTAACACCACTACACCACTGCTACCAAATCAATCAGTCTATCTATCTATCTATCTATCTATCTATCTATCTATCTATCTATCTATCTATCTATCTATCATCTATCATCTATCTATAACTATCATCTGCCTATCTATCTTTTAGGAAATACTTAAATATATTTTACATCTAAATTAAACCATAAATTTCTTTTATCACACCTCTACAACCTGAGGTTATAGATGTTAGCATCAGTTGTGAGAAAGTTTAATGATTTCCCCAAGCAGTTCATTCATAAAATGGCTGATTCTAAAATAAGTCCACTTGATCTTAAAACCCACAGAGAATAGATTCTAAAAAGTAGTATTTTTTTGCTAATTATGGCCTCTGAACAAAGTAATACAATTAATAAAAAATAAGAATGTGTCCTAAAATAGAAATAAAGTAATGTCAAAACTAAGGAAGAATTTTCATTAGAACAAGAATGAGGTCAACCTGTACCAGATGAAATGAATGGAAAAAAAAAGTACTGAGACTTCTCTCAGAAAAATTATTTTTGTTAGCTCTGAACAAAACATGATTCAAGCAATGTTTAAAAGTTCAGAGAATAATTATCCTAAAAAACTCTGATACTACCAGGAGTTGCCTTGCTCTTGTAAATGTGAGTATTCTGTGCATTCAGCTACCAGATGGAGAGAAACTTTTCTTTAATTTGAGTCTTTATTGGTGTGTGTGTGTGCGTATGTGTGTGTGTGTGTGTGTATTTTTTTTTTTTTGAACAGTGTCTAACTTTGTAGTTCAGGCTGGCCCTGAGTCACTATGTAGCCCAGGCAAACCTGGAATTCAGCAATCCTCCTGCCTCTGCCTCCCAAGTGCTGGGATTACAGGCGTGAGCCATCACGTCTGGCACTGTGGTATGTGATATTGATTCCTGGTGGGTGGGAGTCACCACGCCCAGCATTGTATGTGGTTACCAGGGATCAAACTCAGTACCTTGCACTTGCGAGGCAGGCGCCAGAACCAGTGAGCTAAATCTCTGGCCCTTTCTTGGTATATTATATATGCACATCACGATCATGCTCAACATTGTGAATTTGTACAAGTATATGATATGACTTAATTCTAATTTTCCCCTTCCCCTGTCCCTCTACAGGCCTTCCCCTATATACATAAGCTTTATATCCTTTTTCTAACCATAATATTTTTTCTTTCCCCTCATTACTTACACCTAAACACATTTCCCTTTGACTATTTACTATTTCACAATATTTATCATGCATTTTATTGCTTATTTACAACTTCATGTCCTCAGACCAGAGAAAAGATACATTTACATATCTGTGAACTATTTATTTCACTTATGAGTATGTCCTTAAGGTATGTCCATTTGAGTAAAAATGACTCAAAATTATCATTTTTATGGCAGAGTAATACTTCATTTCATAAGCAAAACAACAACAACAAATATCTTAATCCAATCTAGACTTGATGGGCATTTGGGTTGTTTCCAAGATTTAGCTATGATAAATTTAGCTGCTATAAACATGGGGGCACATATGTTTCTATGATATGAATCTAGTGATTCTTTCATGTGTATCTCCAGCAGGGGAATAGCAGGGTCAATCAGGACCTCTAATCTTAGATTTTTGAAGAATCTCCATACTAATCTTCATAGTACTGATTTTTAAAGCTCTTAATATATTCTAGATAGTAGCCCTTTGTCTAAGGAACAACTGATAAAACCTTTTTCCCATATTGTTGGTTGCCTTTTTTCTCTGCTGGTAGTTTATTTTGCTGTGCAGAAGCCTTTTTTGTTTTGTTTTTGTTTTATAAGATGAGATCCCATTTGTTGATTTATTCTGCTAGTTCTCATGCTATCAAGGATTTGTTCATAAAGTCTTTCCCTAAGCCAATGTCCACAAGAGTAATAACTAACCTGTTTTGCAGCAGGTTTAGAGTTTCAGTTTTAATATTTAGGTCTGTAGTCCAATTTTTTTTTTTTTGAGACAGGGTCTCGCTTCGTAGTTCAGGCTAGCTCTGAGCTCACTATGTAGCCCACGCAAGCCTCAAACTCAGCAATCCTCCTGTCTCTGCTTCCTGAGTGCTGGGATTACAGGCGTGAGCCACCATGCCCAGCCTGTAGTCCAATTTGATTTTAGTTTAGTACACAGTGAAAGAGACAGAACTAGCTTCAGTTTTTGGCAGGTTAAAACCCAGTTTTTCCAGCACCATTTGTTAAAGGATGTTTAGCTTCTTTGTCAAATATAAGTTGGCTTAGTGTATCTGGAGTTGTTTCTGGATCTTCTAATCTGTTCCACTGATCCTCAGGTCTGTTTCTTTGCCAGTACCATACCATTTTTTATCACAGTGGCTTTACAGTAAAATTTCAAGTTGGGGATAGTGATACCCTCTGTCATGCCCTTGTTTCCTAGAATTGCTTTTGCTATTCTAGATCTCTTGTGGCTCCAGATAAATATTTGGATTATTTTCTCTAAATCTGTGAAATATTCTGTAAGGATTTCAATAGAATAGCTGAGACTACAGAGGTGACAAAAATGTTATGGTAACCTCTTGTTTCTGGCACATGGAGAAAGGGTTGGAGAAGATGAAGGAAAGACAGCGATGAAGCTGCTTCTATGATGTTATAATAAATTACATAGTATTTTTACATTTGAGAATAAATATTTTTAATACAAGTACTGGATCTAAATTTTTTAAGTAGTTAGAAGATTATGAGGATACCAGGGTGAAATGCAGAGTAGAACATGCTCCAACTGTATCACACACTTACATAACCTCTGAATGCAGGAAGGGAATATGATATTCACCTATATGACTTTGGAAATGAGCAGAGTGTGGAGTGCTAAAGCTGATGTAATTGTTCATAAGTACTGCAAACTAGTCAGTGAGATTATTTCTCATAGGAAAGCAGTTTAATAATTTTGATATTGCTGTATATTTTTCTGTACTGGAAACTCAAGCAGAATAAGACTGTGAGAAAGCAGCAAAGTGTCTTCATGATCAAATGAGGATTTACAGACCAGCAAGGAACCTTGGAAGGATTCATGCCTGCAGTGATAGCTTAGCGCTGGAGACACCAACATTTGCTCCCACTGAGCTTAATTCAGATGTAATTTCTCATCTATATACATTTTTGAAGATCGTGGACACCCATCCTGCTATGATTAGATGTGGTTTGTCCTACAGGGTTTGTGTGTTGAAAGCAGGTCTCCAGTGTAGCAAAGTTAAAAGATCTAATAAGACATCCTGAGGTGAGTGAGTACTTTCTCTCTGAGATGAAGATGCTTCCTAAGGAGACTGAGCTGGCTTTTATGGGAAATACGAGTTGCTTAAGTGAGTCCAATACTTGTGTCAGCCTCATGGTTTCTTGTCATGAAACATGATCTTCTCACTCCTATAAATGTCTCAAAATCATGGTAACATTTCACTCTGGTTTATGCCCAATACTCTCTACAATTAACCTCTCTTTCTTACCAAGATATCCATCTTCACACATTAGTTAAGAGCAAGAGATAGCCAATTATATGTGTAACTGTTTATAGACATGTATTTATTTGAGAAAGGGGCTAGAAACTATAAAATTTCAGTAAAAATTTGCCAGCCTAGACCCCAGATTTTAGTTTATGACATTACATCCTAATTAAAGAAAGTGGGGATCATGAAAAATGAATTATGCATTATAGGACTGGGATAGAAATAAACACCATGAATCTGAAATACATTTTGGTTCCAAAAAGTTAAAGAGATCTAATGAAAGTGCCAGGGACTTAGCTCAAGTGGTACTGCACCTACCTTGGAAGCACAAGGGCCAGAGTTCAATCTCCAGCACCACAAAAAACAAATAAATAAATAAATGAATAAATAAATAATCTAATGAAACAAAACAAAACTCTACTAATAAGATTATAACTCAAATATAAAATATGTCTTTATGACTTCACACTGACATGAATGTTTGATTATATAAAAGCAGGGGTAAAGATATATGAAGTGTCTCTGTAAGTAATTTATGTAGATACTCCACAAGAGATACAGTATAATACTGCAGCTTTTAATTATGACATGTAATGTGTCTTCTAAAGAAGAGGTAAAATTTGGGAGGAGGAAAAGCTACTAATTTTCATGGAATAAAGTGATAAAAGTGATTTCATCCATCTCATCAAATGCAGTACCAGTGTGTATGGCCTCAAAATACAGACATTGAGCTATAAATGTCTCTAATTTATATTCTTCATGGCACAGTAATACTCTGTTTTTTTTAAAGCCCAACCTTTATCCAGTCTCTGGTTGATGGGCATTTGTATTGTTACCAAGATTTAGCTATTACAAACTGAGCTTCTATAAACGTGAATGTGTATGTCACTGTTGTATGATGATTTTAATTCTTCCATGAATAACTATAAGTGAAAGAAAAAGGACATAGATGTGTAAATACCGTATCGTTTCTCTAATGTGAGAAATGGAAGATTTAAATGAGTTCCAAATTGCATGATAGGTATTATGAAATAGGGAAAAAATGTTCCAAAACAAAGGGAAACTGGATGGGTGCAGAGGAAAACCAAGAGGGGGAAAAATATTTGATGGTTAAAAGGAAAGAAAACAGAAACAAAGTTTGTGTGTATAGGGTGGTGGGGGTTGAAGGAAGGGCAGCAGAATGGGAAAAAATAAGAATTGAGATGTCATGTACAGATACAAATTCTCAACGAGGAATGTGACCATAATGTATTCCTAAAATATACCAGGAAATTCAATTTATCTAAAAAGAAATTCATCACCAATGTTGTTACTATTCACTTGTGATATAACATGATGAAAATTTCATTTTTCTTCAGGGTTTCTCTTTCCTGGAAGAGCATAATATTAGTGTAATATAAGAAAACCATCATACAAAATCTCAGAAAACTAGTACTTACGAAGTACCAAAACTGTAGTTCTCAGAAATCTCATAGTGATCAGAAATAAAAGAAATTTGAAACATTATCACAAGTAAAAGAAGCGTAAACAGACATAATATGTACCTGTAAGTTTGTGTTTTAAGACTTTGAAACAGAAAAAAATCATCTTGATAGATATAACTTTCACTAATAACAGTGGATTGACAGTTTGTGAGTTTTAACCAATCCACCAGTAATTTACGATGTTAAATATCACATAAGTTGAGGACCTGGTCAGAAAACTCTTCATAGTGTTCTGGAAATCTAAAATATTGGTATTTAATTGCTGAGGCAATGTGTTTGAATATCTATCACCTGAAAATCTGAAATTTGACATCCTCTAGAATCTGCAACTTTTTAATGTTAAAGTGTTGTCATAGGAGGAAACTTTCATATCTAGCCTAATGTGATGAGTTTTAGTTGAACAATATGTGCACTAAAGATATTAATAAAACTAACTGCTATATACAAAGAGCAAAATAAAAGATAGTGAGTGATGTTCAAATAATTCCCAAAAGTACCTATTCTGCTACATCAAAAATACTTTAATATACATGATAATTTAATTCATTTATACAGGTAGTTTCTTTCAGTTCATTAAAAATAAATTTTGGGTTAATACCGGTTTGCTTTTTTTTCCCCTTTGGGTACCAGGAGTTGAACTCAGGCCCTTGAGCATCAAGGGTTATTGTGGTATCACTTGAGCTAAATCCCCAGCCCTGAGCTAAATCCCTAGCCCTAAAAATACTTTAATATATATGATAATTCAATCCATTTATACAGGTAGTTTCTTTTAGTTCATTACAAAAAATTTGTGCTATTATGTTTGCTTCTTATTAAGAGAGAAATTTTCTCACTGAGTAACTACTTTGAAGATAATTATACAGTGTGTTAATTATTGTTATTCTCTTATTATGAATCTGTGCTTTTGATTTTTTTTTTTTGAGACAGGTTCTCACTTTGTAGTTCAGGCTGGCTCTGAGCTCACCATGTAGCCCAGGCAAGTCTCAAACTCAGCAATCCTCCTGTCTCTGCCTCCCGAGTGCTGAGATTACAGGTGTGAGCCACCATGCCTGGCTGCTTTTGATTTTCATAAAAATAAAAAATTAAAATGGTTAAATTTGAGAATTAAACTAAAAACTTGCCTTCAGTACAGAATTATAAAGTTATGTAAAGAATAAATTAATGTCTTGCATGGACTAAATCTCATCTTCAAGGTACATATATATAAATATAAATGAGAATATTATATAGTTGAAAAATAAAAAAAAATACTTCTGGCTCCAAACATTTCTGATGTTACTCTCTACTTATATTATCTATTCCAATATAAAATTCATATTGAAAAATATGTAAGTTATGTAAAATTTAAGGTCCTTGTTTTAAAAGTTAAAGTCATTTTCATTGTACAGTATTTTGATATTTGAGAACATACAAAGATGGCCCAACATAACAGACAAGTTACTTCAGTAAAGAATCCACCTTTTAAGCTCATATGTCTGTAATTTCCTTTCCCAGTGCTATGAGGCAATGCAGACAAAAGTATTTTTATGATTATTCTTTTATTTGCAGTCAAAATTTCAGCTTTGGGTTCCATAATAGCAGTGACAAAGTGCAATAATTTCTTTAAACAATTTCTTTTATCAGCAGCAGGAGAAATAGATCAAGGGAAGAGATGTAAGGTTTGTTTTTCTTTGAACAATGATTTATGAAAATAAATATTAAGAATTTTTTAAAAATATGACTTTGAGGAAACAGAGCAATTAATTTTCTAGTTTTTATTTCTTTAAGAATTTTCTCTGAACATTCCTTGAATTTAAGAATCTCCTTGATTATTCTGGTCACATTCCATGCACTGGTCATCACAGCCTAATCTTATTTTGTATTTTAATCTTAAAGATGTCAAAAGACAAATAAAAAGAAATTAGTCTTCTAACATGAATATTGAACTATTTCTAACATGAAGAGCAAAATATATCAGGGTACTAATACAATAAAAATATGTGAAGGAAATAAAAGAGCAAGATACTTTATCTTTTTAAAAAAATAATACATCAGTCAAAATCAAATGCAGATGTGGAGGTAGAAGGTAAGGGTACATGAGCGCAATAAGATTTTTGAAGAAGCGTGGTATGATGATGCATGTCCATCATCCTAGGACTCATTGGTAGGCTGAGGCAGGAGGACCCCAAGTTCTCACACAGCCTGGGAAACAGTGATTCAGCAAAACTTCCCTCAACATAAATAAACAGGAACACAAAGAAATGAATCAGGGCTGTGCATATTTTTATCCTTCCTCAGAAATGTAACACTTTTAAAGAAGAAGAGTGGTGCTGTTGCCAAAAACATTATGTAAGAACTTTTCTTTAAAAACATTTTGTTTATTCCTTCTGATTCTATAACAATGTGATTTGAACACAGGGATGGAAATAATAGGAATGATATTCACAGTTAAAAATCAAAATTATGGGCCGGAGGGTTAGCTCAGTGGTTCCGGCGCCTGCCTCGCAAGCGTAAGGACCTGAGTTCGATCCCCGGTTACCACATATAATGCTGGGCGTGGTGGCTCACGCCTGTCATCCCAGCACTCGGGAGGCAGAGACGGGAGGATTGCTGAGTTCGCGGCGGCTTGCCTGGGCACCATAGTGAGCTCAGGGCCAAAAAATCAAAATTACAGGATATTGAATAGGCATAGGAATCATTATGACTTTAATGACTAATCTTTAATTAGGTTTATATCTGCCTCCTTTATGCACGAGGTTAAATGATTGTTTGTTTATAACTCATGAAATTATTCTAAAGGTTAAGAGAATTAATATTATTTCTTCTTGCTGTTTTTACTGTAATAGTACCTATAGGGATTTTTAGTGAAAAATATATTTATATTAATTATATTATTATTTTTATATCTAATTCAATACATTATACTTTTTTCTAACCCAATGCATATTAGTGTAAAATCAATTCTACAGCATTTCTACTTTATATTTTTGTTTTATGTCTGTAGATTTTATAAGGGCTGAAATTATTGAGACGAATGGAATTTATCCTTTAAAAATGGAATTGGTCTGAATTTGTGAAGAATGTTGAAGAATAAATTTGTTTAAAGACAAACATTCTAAGTGAAAAAATTTTCTTTAATTCAGCGGGATGTTTTCTGTTACTAGACTCTCTGAGTGCAATGTAGATGTAGAAAATTAGATTCGGTGACAGAAATGTTCAGGAACTGTTTGCATGAAATTTGGTTTCTCATGCTTTCTGCTAGATAACTAAATATTGTCTGTTTTGTTTATTTTGAGGGGAAACAATGTACACTGATGAATTTTCTGGCCAGATATCAGAAAAGTGGAGATTCAATGTATTATTTGATAAAAAAATATGAACATAGAGACAAGAATTTCCTACCAGATTCATCTTAAAACTACATTAATCTTACAACTTTGGATGGATTTCAATGACCTAACAGGAATTTTAAACTATGAATCATCTTAACTGCAACTCACAGAACTAATGCTTCTGTCCACTAGGTTAGAATCTGCCACTGAAGCGTATTAGTTGATATGAGAGTCTAGCTGACTCTATTGATCCTTCTTTTTAAACATTACCATCTTCCTTCCCTCGGGAGCCTATTAACAGTACCAGAGCATCATAGTATGGCTGGGTGAGCAGTAAGATCCCATGCTCTAAAGAGATCACATGTTCAGAGTTCTCTGTTACTGAGGCTCCTGTTTTCCATTTTGTAGATACATGGCAGGTTCTTTATCCCTTTATCACATAACCGAAAGGGACACGTTCTTTATTTCATGGTTGATGCAACAGTGCTGTTATCTCCTTCGTATAAAGGTTTTATTTCTTTTGACTATCTACCTGGTAATGGGATTTATGGATCATATTGTAGTTCAATTTTTAGTTTTATCAAGGTAACTTTACATTGTTTTCATTAATGGGTACACTAATTTACATTTTCACCATTGGTTTGTAAGATTTCCCTTTTAGCCACTCTCCTGGCAGCACTTGTTATCACTTATCTTTTTGATAAAAGCCGTTCTTAGAGGGACCAGTTATATTTCATTGTAGTTTTCAATTCGAATTCCCTAGTGCTTGATATGGAGCCTTTTTGATGTACCTTTTGGTCATTTTCTCTTTGAAGAAACATCTATGAATGTTTATCAGCCATTGTAAATTTGAATTATGGACTTTATGCTTTTGAGCTTTTGGAGTTCATCATCTATTCTGAATATTAATATTTTGTCTGATGTGTAGTCAGCAAATACTTTCTCCTATGCTATACAGTATATCACTACTCTGATAATTGTTCTTCTTTTGTAGAGGAAAAGAAGCCTTTTAGCTTGATATAATCCAATTTGTTCATTTTTTTATTTTGTTCTCTATGCTTTTATGGACTCATAAAAAATAGTATTGCCTGATTCTGTGTCCTGGAGTCATTTCTCTATGATTTCTTTAAGATTCATAGTTTTATGGCTATATTAAAGCCTTTAATTCATTTTGGAGTAATTTTTAACTGATGTTTAGTGTCAGTCACCTGTGTGTGGATATCCATCTTCCTCAGCACAATTTATCACTGCTTAGTTGTTGACAATTATTATTATCACCACTACTGACAGTCACTTGGCTACAGATGTGCAGGTAAACTTTGAAGCTTTCTATCCTCATTCATTACTCTATGTGCCTGTTCTTATGTCAATACTCTGTTATTTTAATTATTTAGCTTTGCAGTGTAGTGTGCAGGGAAATAACTAAAGAGAATATTTTTTCTTGGTTTATTTATGGGTAAAATCATTCTTTTTAAAGTGAAATTTTTCTATTGTTTTCTCTCTTTGACATTATCATCGGAAATTTATTTTTCATTAGAATATAATTTTTAGATAAAAGCATTTTAAGATTTTTAACAGACAGGATTATAACACTCTTATTTAGTATTTTGTGTACATTTCTCTTGAACCATAGTTTTGTGATGAATTTATCTTTTTTGTTGTTCCCTCACATACTTTGCTTCTACTCAAGCATTAGCACTGTGTCCATATTTGCTGAATACATTTTCCGTTTGACTGCTAGCTTTAAACGGCACCTATACATCATGAATCTGTAAACACAGGGGATACATGTTCTGGTGTTACATTCTTTTCTAGTTCAGCAGAGAATACTTTAGGATTCACCATTAAGATAGTAATTGAAAACATGAAATAGACACATATACTAGGTAGTTGGTTTTATTAGTGCAGATTTTTATATTAATATAGATACATAAAATATTCAAAGAAGTTAGGAATAAATTTCAAAAATAAAATATTACAAGTTATGTACTATGAATACTATGAATTATAATTAAAAAATAAAATTCAGGGCCAGAGGGTTAGCTCAGTGGTTCCGGCGCCTGCCTCACAAGCGCAAGGTCCTGAGTTCAATCCCCAGAAACCACATAAAATGTTGGGCACGGAGACTCACGCCCACCAGCCATCAATACCACATGCCACAGTGCCGGACATGGTGGCTCACGCCTGTAATACCAGCACCTGGGAGGCAGAGGCAGGAGGACTGTTGAGTTTGAGGCTTGCCTGGGCTACATAGTGGGCTCAGGGACAGCCTGAGCCGCAAAGTGAGACCCTGTCTCAAAACAAAAAAACAAAAAACAAAACCAAAAACAAAAAAAAACTTAGTTGCTGTGTTTCTCTGTCCCTCCAGGATTATCTCTCACATTTTGTAATGATCAATAACAAAATGATTCTTTCTCCTTATTATATCCAAAATAATGATTCACCTAAATTTTTTCAATGCAAGGAAAATCAAATGGTAAATTACAGACTTTTATTTTGCTTGGTTAACAGATAATCTTAGCCATGGCATTCACTCATTTTCCTGATCTATTAATTTTTCTTCTGATTTACAATTATGTCCTACTAAAATATAAACTTTTGCTTACCTATACAGTATTTGAAAATATATCTTTGAATTCTTCACCTAATTTTTAAACTAATACAGAATGGGAAACTGGCCCACTGTCAGTAAATAGTATCTACTCACTGGTAGTATGGAGAGGTTAATTTAATGAAAAGGATGAATATATCATCTTTGAAGAGATGTAATGTTGAATACTTTTTCATCTGAAACCAAATAGGCTTTTATATGAATTAAGTATCAAAGCCTCTGCTATGATTTAAACTGTGATGAACACTATTAATAATATTGCATTTAATGTACAATAGCTAGCTAAAAATTTTACATAGGAAGTTCACAGCTAAAAGTGTGGCTGGAGATTTAGCTGAGTGGTTCAGGTGCCTGCCTAGCAAGTGCAAGGTCCCTGGTTCGATCCCCAGTAACCACATAAAACAATGCTGGGGGTGGTGACTCACACCCACCAGCAATCAATACCACATAACACAGTGCTGGTCGTGGTGGCTCACGTTTGTAATCCCAGCACTTGGGAGGCAGAGACAGGAGGATTGCTGAGTTTGAGGCTTGCCTGGGCTACATAGTGAGCTCAGGGCCAGCCTGAACTACAAAGTGAGGCACTGTCTCAAAAAAAAAAAAAAAAAAGTTTGGCTTGAGTGTAAGAGGAGGCTTTCAATTTGTACTTTTAACCAGTGCTAGAACTGTTAAGATTTTGTGGAATCTTTGGTTATTATTCTTGAGAGGAGATTAAGTCTGACTAATAGTATATCATAGTTATGGCTAGATTGTGATCTTTAATAGTGACTAATAAACGTGATTATAGAATATCTGGGAGATAGAGGAAGCACACTTTGGGGTATTTCTGGTGGGTCATGAAGTGTGATGATGGATAATGTATACAGTTTCTAGCTTCTTCTATTGCTTCCTTTGCCACAAGATAGACATCTTCACTCTGCCAGCCACTGCTGCTGATGTTCCTGTCTGGAGCCTAGGAACGATAGACTAAGTCTTCTGAGATGCTGAGTGAAATTAAACCTCTCCCACTTTAAATTGTTGACGTTGGGTTTTGTGTTTCAGTGATGGGAAAGCTTAATAATACTATCATCTATTTACCTATTTAATGTGTATGTATTATCTTCCTTTCTTTGGAGGTAATTGAAGAGAAAATTAATTTCATGGATATAAATTAGGCATTCTTTCATCTGAATATGTGTTACAATATGTTGGTACTTAGTTCAAATTACAAATTACATAAGGTAATTCTCCGTGAGAAGATTACAATTAATTACAGTACAATCAGTAATTTCACTCCAAGAATGAGTGAGTATATACAAATTGTCTCTTCTTTAGGGGAGAAAATATTTCTTTGAATGTTACATCCTCACAGTACTTCTAATGGAGGTTTGTCATTGGAAATTGGCTAATATATAATCTCTTTTAGGAAACTTATTTATGTTTGAACTCTAAAAGAAAGATTATGTTAATGAGCATGTGAGCCTGTTTCCTGTGTGTTTCTTTTCACTAGTTTTAATTTAGAATGAAAGCATAAAAACACATGTTCATAGTTTGTGTCTTAGAAAATAGTTGCTGACACAAAATCGTGGTTGAATGTTTACATGGGACATGATCAGACATTAAGTAAATGAGCCTGGAGGAAAACAAGACGCAGAAGAAAACGTCATCCGGAGTAATTAAGACAAATGTCACTGATGTGATCACCTAAAAATTCAATCCTGCTAGCGTCCCCAGAGGAATAGTATAGAATCCATTTTATACCTGAATCTTAAGGACCCATTTCATGTTTATGTATAGAAATGCAAAATAATACAATCCCACCATTATTCTTAACTGTAATAGTTTAAAGAAAGGGGAAAAAAGTGCTAATTTGAGCCTTGATACTACAATGAGCTAATCAACCCTATCACTGCTGATCATCCACAAGACAATCAAAGCAAATGAGAATAAAACCAATAAACTACCAAACACAGAAAGCATAATGTGAAGAAATTATCTAGCTTTGTGAATTGATAGCAGCTTCCTCAATAATCTTTTTAAAAACGCACACACATTTATAGAGTGGGAAATTTCCATAGGATATTTGATGTGGGAATGTAATGAGGGGAAGGGATAAATATGATACAGAAAGAAAATAAAAGAGCATGTATAAAGGGGATGAAGAAGTGTGGGTGGGTAGGGATATGGGTAAAAATCAGAATTAACTTGTGGCATATACTGGTACAAATTCCCCAATGTTATACGTGATTTTGAGATGTATATAAATTGTACCAGTAAAGAATTCAATTTAA
>PVIC010046800.1:0-14101 GCA_004025085.1 Thryonomys swinderianus
GGCTGTAAGTTGATAGGGTTGTTCTTCAGTCTGGACTTTCTCAGATAGGCGGTTGGTTTTTGCCCTTAATTGTTCACCAGAGCTTACTGTTCTTGCCTTACCACTTGTTAATATTTCACTTTTTATCCAAAATTGTTATCAGGCACACAGAGAAGATAGGAGAATCTGGTTCCTATGTAATTTGTAAGATAGCACCCTGATGCAGAAACCTGCAAAGACTGATGGTGGTTATTGCATTCTTTCTATACGATGTATCTGAATGTTCTTGGAAGGTTACAGTATAGTCTTCTCAATTAACTTTATTTCATGGAAATATTCTTTTAACACCAATGAGAAGAGCTCTCAGCAGATGAGGGTTTCAACTAGTCAGGAAATCTCATAACTACCAGACTTCCCTTCAGCATCCGAATAAAGTAGACAGAGGCTTCCCCAGAAAGAGTCGGGGGTTCCAGAAAAGGCTTCTGAAGAAACTGTCTCCTCGCTTTCAATGTTTATTGACTGCTCCATTCAATGAGCATCGAGCAAGCTGCCCGGTATCCGTCTCCCTGACAATTTCTATTCTGCTCACTTCACGTCTCCCCAGGCAAGCGATGCCCATCACCATGGAGACCGGGGCCAGCAGTGTCTCCACGCGGAGCCACACGGGGTCCTGCACGGGAGCGCCCAGGTGATGGTCACAGGTGTCACACGGTGCCCGAGCAGCCTTGCGCTCTGCACAGCTTTCTTCCCGTAAATTATCTTCTCTGAGTGTCTCCTCTTCCCATAGGTGGACTCACCACCAGTTTGATGAGAAGCAGAAGCCGCAGAACTCCCGGAAATCGCAGCTGTCCTGCTGTCCTGCTGTCCTGCTGTCCTGCTGTCACACTTGCGTGTCCCTCCTTGCTGCCACCCTGACTCCTTCTAGGGTCTCGAGTAGCGATGATTTGACCCAGTGGATCCCACACTCTGCTGAGCACAAGACGGGCCGGGACCAGGTTCACATGGCTGAGTCCATCCTCATTTGCTGGCCGTTGTCTGATCTGGGTCTAGGACCTTGTGATGTGGACTTTTGTTCCTTTCCCCAGGTGAGTCGGAAGCCGGATATTTAGTGACTACAATTTGGGGAACACTGAATGTGTGTTTACATGTACTGGTTCAATCTCAGCTTTCCCTAGCGTACTTCAATCCATATCTGCAAATCTATATTGAACAGATTTGGGGGTGCTTTGGATTGGGCTCTTCCTCAGTGTGGGTGTTCTATGAGGGGTCTGCCCCAGAAACACCTGCTGTAGTTCTCCTGTTGAGAAATGGCCAAGATAGCAGTAACCGTATCACCATCTTTGACTTTTTTACTTTTTATTTATTTATTTTTTGCTTTTTGAGACAGGGTCTCGCTTTGTAGTTCAGGCTGGCCCTGAGCTCACTATGGTGCCCAGGCAAGCCGCCGCGAACTCAGCCATCCTCCCATCTCTGCCTCCTGATGACTTTTATTTTTAATAGTACATATGGGCAGTATGTAATGTTAGCATTCCTTGTGCAGAGTGGGACATGCACATAAGACATCTTAATTCCTGTTTCATCCCTGTCCTCTCCCTTCTCTCCCGTCCCTCCCTCTCCGGGTCCCTCCCCATTTGAGAAAGATCCATCTCCTTACTTCCTGTTATCTGTCTTTTACTTTGCTGCTTATTTATAATTTGAGTTTCTCATATAAGAGGAAGCATGTGATATTTCAGCTTGTGTGTGTAGTTTATGTCACCTAACATGATGGTCAGAGGTGCATCCATCTCCTATAAATGACACATGTTTGTCTTTCTTTATGGCAGAGTAGGATTCCATTCAGTATAAAGACCACATTTTCTCTATTCCTTCATTTGTTGATGGATATATATGAGCTACTGACGAGATGTGGCTATTATGAGTTGTGCTGCTATAAACATGGTATGCCTGGACCCCTGTGGCTGATAACTTTTCTCTTTTAGGAAGATAGCTAGAAGGTAAAGAGCTGGGTCAAACAGAATCTCCAGTGTTAGTGTTTGAGGAATCTCCACCTCAGTCTCCATAGTGCCGTGCTCTTGTCCGTGCCCACCAACAATGTAGAAATGACTCTTTTCTCTGCAGCTTCTTTAGTATTAATTATTTAATCTCTTGATGGCCATTTTCAGGGGGGTATGATGGAATCTCAGTGCTATTTTAAATTGGATTTCTCTGTGTTTCAGAGAGCTGAGGCCTGTTGAGTGAGGAAAGAAAAGGATTTGGAATTTCTATCGGGGGGAATCTCTATTGGGGTTCGCAAGCAGAAGGCAGACATCCTTGTAGGATTAGAAAGGTTAAGACCAAGCAAGAGATTTGCAGAGTTGTAGTGGAAAGCTTGCAAACTTCAAGTGGGGATGCACAAAATAGCCCTGATTATTTTCTGTGTTAGTCAGTGCCATGGGACTTCTTGGTCTGTCTTGTGTAGCTGACCTTTGAAAAATGGGAATGAAAATCAGTGAAAATCTACTCACTAGAATTCAATGAACATAATTAAATTAGACTTCCATTCTTTAGAGTTCAGCTCAGGATGTCTGATGTAAAAGGGAAAAACAAAGGTTTTACAAAAAAGTTTGAAAACCCAGAGATTTATGAATCTTTTCCAACATGTGAAATGAAACTTTCAAGGTAAAAATGGTTCCTTCTCAGGGATTATCAATAAATTTATCAGGAGAATGCAAAATGTTAGTAAGGAAGACAATGAGTTTTACATAATTGTTTTCATATATTCCCTAAAATTCTCATTTTTGAACACTGAAAATCGACGTATCTAAACCTATCTAATTAGGCAATAAAAAACTTTCTGAGTTCTTTGTTCTTCTGTTCAGAAGATGTAAAAGGATAAAGCCAAAGAGGAATGTCTTTTATCTTACAGAAAACTTCGTATTCTCCAGGCGCAAATTCTGTAGTTTAGCTTTTCTTCATCATCTGCAATGACTTTGTTCTCTCACTTGGTATTTTGAGAGCTACTTATTTTTCTTCTGTTTCTCTTTATCAGAAGTCTTGACGTTGGGGTGATCTCTCATTTGTTCTGTGTGTCTCTAGACTGAGTGTTCTTTTAGCTTTCCTTGTCCTCTTTTGGTCATTGTGAATTCTGAGGAAGTTAAAATACTTGCAGAAGAATTAGACAGAACTGGTGATTCCAGGATTTCTCTCAGACACACAAAATCAACCAACAACAAATGCTGGGAATGCCAGGAGTGGTGGCGCACCCCAGTAATCCGGGCGCCCAGTTGGCAGAGGCAGGAGGATTGCTGAGTTCGAGGCTTTCCTGGGCTCCATAGTGAGCTC
Source organism: Thryonomys swinderianus (assembly GCA_004025085.1). Taxonomy (NCBI): domain Eukaryota; kingdom Metazoa; phylum Chordata; class Mammalia; order Rodentia; family Thryonomyidae; genus Thryonomys; species Thryonomys swinderianus. Next base: position 3,301 of record PVIC010046800.1, read on the forward strand.
AGGGCCAGCCTGAACTGCAAAGCGAGACCCTGTCTCAAAACAAACAAAAAACAAGTGCTGGGAGGTCTGTGGGGAGGAGGGAAACTTCTCCACTGTTGGTGGGAAAGCAGAGCGGTGCAGCCTCTGTGGAGATCAGTGTGAAGATTCATCAGAATACTAGGATTTGAGGTTCCATTTGACCCCGCTATACTCCTGATAGGTATATACACAAAGGAATTTAAAAAAACCATACCACAGTGACATATGCGTACTCATGTTTATAGCAGCTCATTTGTAATAGCTAATTCTTAGAAATACCTCAAATGCTCACAAACAGGAGATTGGATAAAAAGGTGTGTGTGTGTGTTTAAATAAAATGGAGTATTACTCAGCTGTTAAGTGTTGTAAATTTGAGTCATTTATACTGAAGTAGATGAAGACATACTCTTAATGAAATTAATAGAACACAGATGTGTAAATATCGTATCATTTCTCTGGCATGAGAAACTGAAGGTGTAAATGAGTTCTAAACTGTGTGATAGGTATTGTGAAATAGGAGAAAATGTTCAAAAGGAAAAGAGAACTGGGGGGCTTAGGGGAAAGTAAAGAAGGGTAATAAAAAATTTTATGGTTAAAAAAAGGAAACAAAGCTTATGTATATAGGGGACAGGCATTTGTAGGGAGGGCAGGAGAACGGGAGCAGTGAGAATCAAGGTGTGTCATGTACCGGTACAAATTCTCAGTGCTGAACATGGTCATAATGGTTATAATGTATGTATAAAATGTACCAATGAAATCAAATTTTACAAAAAGATACTCTGCACAATTCTTGGGGAGTCATTGCTTCAAATTAAAAAAAAATTTTTAATAAGATGAAAAAAGTAGAAGAGGTCTGATCACTGAGGCAGGCATGTCACTGAATTCTCCCCTCCTGTCTGCTGGGGCCACTTGAACGTCAGCCTTGATTTCTGAGAGGATTCCCTGGGGGACTGCAGAGGCTGGGGTTCGGGGCAGCCCCAGTGTCCTTGCTTTTCTCTGAGGTCACCGATTCTGTGCTTCCCTGGCTGTCTCCTCTTGCAGTGCCAGTGTGAGAAGAGGCAGTTTCCCTGGCGCAGCACATTCTCCTCTGTGTGGATTCCTACGTGTTTCTCCCCCTTTTCAGACCCGGAGGGTTGTGGTGGAGACGGGATACCTTAATTCTCTGGCCTAATCTTATCCATGGATTGATTGACTTTCAATTAGTGGTTCACAGGGCCTAGAAGACTCAGAACTTAGAATTTGGGAGACTTGAACAACCTGGAAATACAAGGTTTTCAGATGAAAACACTCCTGTCTAAATTACACACTTGAAGTTCAAGGTGAAGATGATTATCATCCATTCATGGAGAAGTCTAATGCTGTACCACATTTGACAAAAGGAGCTGCGGGATGCTTCAGACCTAGTTCGTGCTAATGATCCCCCCTGGCAGAAAAGCAGCCTGCTTGGAGGTGCTCACAGCTGAAGCTAATTTTTCAGAAAGGGCTTTCACCTCTCAAGACATTTCCAGAAATGAGCCAGCACTGTTCTTTGCAACGGCTAACTAACTGGTCGTTAGCCAGTGGTCACACTTGCTGTTTCTTGAAAGACAATGACGTTTTCAACATGGTACATGCCCAGAGCACATGGGAGTGTGGGGCTCAGGTCTAGCACAGAGATATCCACCAGGAACTTGCCTGTCTCCTCACTCCATGGACACAGAGTTGTTGCAGAAAACATCCTTATGGAAAGTTGGATGTCTTAGCTGCCGGTATGCGGAGCACACTTGATTGTTACGGTTGTGACCCTGAAAACCACAACATGGCTCAGAAACAAAGTCAGGATATTCAAAGCCAAACTCAGAGCTAATGCAACTATGAAATAAGGGTAATATTTTACATGTATTCTCAAAATTTCCCTAAAATTAGGGGTATAACATGTGCAAGTTTTCTGAGAAGGGAAAATTCAGAAGAAAACCAGGAAGCAAGAAGGCACTGGACATATGTATCTATTTCCAGGCATCTTATTACCAAAATAGCAATAGGTACCATTCTATTTCTATCTGCTTCTTTTTGAAATGACTCCTACTCTTAATAACTTATCCAGAGATTTAACGACAGTATCATGTATTTCCCCCAAATCTTTATTGAGAAGACTTTAGGACCTACAAAGCTGTTGAAAGTCCAGCACAGACACCCAAAGTGTAGCTCAGTAGATACTTTGCTTGAACCCCAGAGCTGAAAAGAAAGGTGCCTACGGTAAGCAGCAGAGACTAGCACCATGCACCCCTGTGAGCTCACCCAGCCCTCACTCACCGCAGAAAGATCAGTCACTTCTCTTCCCCAGGAAAGCACCTGGTGCCCATGACAAAAAGGGGAGGGTTTTCATTACACCAGATGGGTCTTGGGTGGAAATATCTTGGTGGAAGGAGGTGGGAGAGGAGGGCTGCTGACCTCACGGTGAGCAGGAAGCAGAGTGCAGGAGGAGCCAGGACGGGAACGCCCCCTTCCGGGTCACAGCATGCTTCAGGGCATCGGACCAGCCCACCCCTAACAGCGCCTTCAGCCGCAAACTCATCCAGGTGAACGTAGAAATCTGGGCTGAATCCAAAACCCTCATCCCTTAATGTGAGATTTTTGGGGGACATTTTTAGATCTAAACTCCACAGTGGGACCCCAGGGAGATGGAAAGGGTGCTCATCAAGTATGGAAGCGATTGCTCAAACCCAACAGAGCCCTGGAGGCAACAGGTCCACACAGAGAGACAAGCAAGGAAGGCTTCATTTCTTTTATTTTTATTACGTCCTTTTTATTAATACAATGAGGAAAGTCCAAGAGACTCAAAGGAGCTTCTCCAGAGTCTCGTAGAATTGAAGAATTGCTTAAAAAATAAAAGAGCTTTGACCAAGGAGCTACCCTACCACTCATCCTCGCCAGAGGAAAACTTACCATCTGATGCTGACACGGGTGAGAGCCAGCCCCTCATCTTAGGCTGGCCTGTCAGTAAGACAATACTGTCTCCCTGAGGTTGCAATTAGAAATATTCTATGGAAACTGGAGATGCTGTGGCTGATCTCGAACTAGCAGTTTTGAAGAAAAACTTCTAAAGGCAAAAAAAAAGTCAAAGCCAAATAAAAACAAAACTGGCCTATCAGCAGTTACAGGCCGGCATTATATAACTGGTCATTATAGTGATCAATTAGGACGATTCATTAGTTCTAATGGCAAAGAGCAGTTATTAGGACACATGCCCATGCGAGACATTCAGCTATTTTTCTCCATTTCAAAGCCTTTTCAGCAAAGTCCGCGGAGCCTGAGTATAATTGCTGTATTAATTCAGCTTATCACAAGCCACTGGGAACATGAACTTGCTTTACTAACAATTCAGAGCATTTTGGCTCCGTGGTTGGTCATGATTGGCTCGAACTGGCCCGACGTATCTGACTATCCAGAGTAATTGTGTTATTCCTCCAGCGTGTGCTTCTGCCATCTGGGCCATTGTGGACTGGGGGAGTCTGTTTCTGAATTGATCCGATGTAGACAGTTGTTTTTTTGAAATACCAACAAATCTGGCTGTCTGGGAACTTCCCCAGCTGAGTTCCATCTATTGAAATAAGCAAAATCACAAAGGTGGGGATTATTTCAAAATTATGGACTGTGTTCTTCTTGTGTGATAAGAAAGAATGCCATTCACACTCATGCCTGGCTTAAGAGTTGAAGTGGTGAGATGTATGTTTACTCACAAAACTTAGGGCTCTTCTGTCATAAACAGTATGGTCAATGCAATGGCGATCCCTTTATAGCCTTATAAGTGACACTTAGTCTTAAGAACACAAGCAGGAGACACTGAAAAGGAGAAAGATGAGGTGAGAATAGGACAGGAAAACTGTAGCATCCTTAATATGTTGTGAGGATTTACACAAACAAGAAGTATCAGGAGGGCCTTTCTAGATAATGACTTCTGCAATGGAAAATGTTCAGTTTATGAGCACGGATATTACCCGGGAGCAGATGTTACTGTTTATCTATGTTCTGCTTTCGCAAGGGTTTAGAATCCTCCCTTGCCAAAACGTGTTCTCCATAAGTGGGATTTAATCATTATCAGGAATGAGCACGGTAAACTCACCTCTTCCCAGAATGCTTGATCAAATAAGCTTCCAGACAAAGACACATGGCTTGAAAGCAGGTCAGTATTACGGGGCCCCTCGCTCCCTCCGTCAACAGGAAGGAGCCTGGGCAGCAGTGAGACGGGACACCATACTGCGGTGGAGACGCTGGTATATCAAACTTCCTGGGCCAGGCATGAGGACATCTGCAGTGCCCTGGCAGCTGTGGGCCCTGGTGGGTCTAATTTACGGGCAGGAAATGTCCTCAGTGACCTGAAGCCGAGCGCTGATCCCACTGGCCATCAGAGACAAAAACAGATGGACGTGGCCACCTGTCCACCAACTCCGTGTGGCCTTACTTGCCCCCAGGTCCTACTGATACTCATGAGAAATGCTTCGAGTGACCTTTCGTTGACTAAGATCAGCCTCTTCCAACCCTGGCAGGCCTGGCACCGACCAGCCTGCCCCACCGAGGTGCTCTGCAGACGAGTTGTGTTTATCTCTGTGCTGTAAACATCCCTTGCCTGTCTGGGTTCTGTTGAGAATTTCAGGGCTCAGAGCAGGACCGGGCATGCTTATCCTTAGAGAAAAGCCTGAGCCTTCCCTCCGGGGCCTCAGTCTTTGCAAATGCTTTGACATCGCCACTCTGTGTATATTCTACTCACTGCAGCAGGACGGAGCCCACTGCTGTGTGTCTGTCAAGGGCACCATAGGGATGCAGACCGGGATCCTCTCTCAACAATACACTCCTGCATTTGAGTGGGGCTGGCAGCCGCGGAGGGCATGCAGCAGGCGCAGGGCACGCACGAGGCACCTACAGGCAGAGGGGAAGGTGGGACTCCGGCCAGGGAGAAGGCTGCAGGGAAGTCTGGCCAGGCCTGCCCTCCCAGGGGGCAGTCAGGCACGTGGGAAACTTGCTGAGGTTCACGCAGAAAAGATGTGTGGACAGTTTTCTGCATGGATGGTCTCATGGTTTTTACGAGACCCTGAAGCACTTAGAAACACTTGCAAAATAAATTAAAATGAGTAAAAGGCGAATACAGGCCCTGCATTGGGCAGAAGAGAGTGTCAGAGCCGGCGGCGACGGCGAAGGGTATCTGACCGGTTCCAGGAGAGCTGGAACCGCCAGAAACTGGCGGAGGCCGGTTGAGAAGCGGGACGGCCTGGAGCGCGGGAGGGCGATCTGGCCGCTTGCTGCTGACCTGCTGCCTGCAAACTCCACGGGACGGGGAGGCCAGGGCTCCCCCTTTGTGGACGGCCTCCCCGGGACGGCTGCGATCAGTGCATCGCCCGCCCCTGCTGCCCGGCGGCTGCCTGCATGTCCACTCCGGGCACAGGCTGCCAGTGTGGTGCCCTGACCCCTCCCTGGCAGAGACGACCTCCGAGAAAGCAGTCTGGGGTCCCACATCCCCGCCCCCGCTCAGGGCTCGAGTCCTGGCCTTGAATTCTCTCAGCTCGTGGCGCGGTCTCCAGGGTCCCTGCAGTCGCAGACCCCAGCCATGGCTTCGTCAGACACCTTTTCACTTAATCAACTATAATGGAAAATCACAGATGCCCAGGTCAGGGGCCGGCCAGGGCAGAGTGGAGAAGCTTCTCTTCCACCCCTTCAAGTGCGGTGTAGTTGCTGCCGGATGGCACACAATCATCTCCGTGGTGATGGCAGCTTGCCATGGCGTTTCATGGTCTTCTAAACCTGCTTTTAAAGACCCATGAACTGTAACTGAATAACTGTCCGTCCTGCATAATCAGCGTAGTAACTGGTGGAGAAGGAAAACACAGTTACAGGACACCGGGGTCACCTGTCTGTGAGTTTGCTGGAGGGAAAGAGCAATGTCTCACACACAGATGGTCTTCTGTAAGAAAACCATCCCTCAAAAGAACAGCTTTTGCGCATCATAAAATTTTTATTGATTGCTCCGTTTTGAAAACTGTGTATGTAAGAAACATTTTACGTGGGCTATTTGATTTTTCACTCTAAGTGATTGAGGTGGATAGAAACTTATGATCATTGCTATGTTATAGTTGAAAAATAGAGATTGTGGAAGATGAAATGTTTGTCTATTGTGAAGGACTCAACCAGAGGGCTCTGGGGTGGGCAGTAACCCCTGCCTGGTCCCCTCTGGGTTGATATCACAAAGGTATCACTGTATGCGTGGCTTAAGCTATAAGCTTTGATTTCTGTGTGCTTTGGGGTCCAGGAAGTCCACAGATCTGCTTTTAGATTCGGGGTCCAGTGAGAGGGATCCTCTCTTTAATAGAAGGTGCCCTGTTGGTCTCATGTGAGGGGAAGGACAAGTGAAGTACTTTTCTTACGTAAGGAGACAAATGTCACCTACTTACCTCCCAAAGCCCCACCTACTGACACCATCGCATCAGCAGCTAGGGCTTCAGCATGAAGCTTTTGGATGTAACACAAAGATTCTCCTCATCTCAGTAACTAATGCACCAGACGTGCACAGATTTCCAACCAACGGGGAGGGTCAGAAGAGCAATGAAGACAGTTTTCCTTCACTCTTCATCTTAACTCAGAAGTTTCAGTTTTCCTCTCTCCTCCTCACCCTCCCAGAGTACCGGCTAGAGGCGAGGCAGCTGCGGCGGGAACACGTCGCGAAGTCTGGACAACTAAACCCCTCCTGTGGCTGCTCCTTCCGGTCCACAGGCCGTGGGCTGTAGGCTGGAGAAAACCAGGGCTTCCGGGACAGGGCGCCACCTGCCTCCAGAGACACCCTCTACTCATAATTTGCCTTTTGCATGAAAATTAGATCTTGGGTCTCAGAGCCAGTGTGATACGTTTTGCTTTTAAGAATTCTGAAATGACAATGCTTGCTTTGGCCGCACATAGACGTTAAAAAGAATCCTGAGATGAAAGAATTAGGCTACGTGTGTCAGCTTCATTGTGACAAAATATTTGCGGTAGTCGGTTGACAAGGCGGAACGGTCTGTGTTGGCTGGCTGTCTCAGAGGTGCAGCTCACAGTGGCTGCCTCTGTGCCCATGGCCTGTGGCAGCCCGTGGCCTCCTGTAAGAAACCATGGCACACAAGACACTCACTTCCGGGGAGTTCAGAAGCAAAGAGAAGGGAAGTGTAGGATCCCAGATCCTTCCAGCGCACAGCCCCAGTGACCCCTTCTTCCAACTAGCCCCACCCCTTGAGGTGTCCCCCACTTCCCAGTCCTGTGCCAGACCATAGTGAACTTTCCACACCCACACTACAGCTCAGACCATGTAGGATGAATGGCTTAGAAGGTCATTTAGCTAACACTAAATATGTCTCTCTTAGAATGACACCTTGACTTCCTTGTTAATCCCCGTGCCTCTAAAGGATGTTTCAGAACAACAGAAACTGTGTTTGAAATGATTCTTTCCTTGTGGTGTTTTGAAGACTTCAGTATGCTGAGTTACTGTAGCAGAAGCTGATACTTTTGTACCGAATTAATTCACACAGGCACAGCAACGGCTTCCCCAGTAAAACTGCCCTGTCCTTGCATTTTATTGAATGCCCTTGCGAGAAACATCTTTTTGAAGAATTGGAAACTTGTGGTAACTGAAAATATTGTGCATACCAAATCCTTTATACCAGAACTCAGGAGATATAACTTTAATGAATTGATATAGGCCAAAAAAACTTACCTTAAACAATTTGTTGGTCTCCATGCAGGAGAAATAATAAATATAAAGCATGAGCAATCCAGGGAAGAATTCATTATTTGTTCTTCTGTAAGTGTTATATTAGTATCAGTGCTGTGTGGAGCCCTGGGAGTCATTTACACATCTTCATCTATTGTTAATATTTATACCCAGATATATCCTAATAATATACATCTTGCATCATTTTTAGACACTTGTGTTACTAGTGAGGTCCACAGTAGCCTTGAACTGACCGATACAAGGAACAGAGTTTGTCTGGCTGCCTGCTCAGCACACAGGGAAGGAGTCACGGAAGACGGAGCAAGAGCTGGTTCCGGAGGAGAAGGGGGTGAGAAGGCTTCGCTCCTGCCCCAGCCAGAGGGTTCAGGACGCAGCACCAACGCAGCTGCTTTTCCTGAGCTGGGGTCATGGGGGGTCAGTGTCCACTGGACACACGAGTCGCTGACCAGCGAGGAGTGGGTCACGGAGGAGGGGTGGGCAGCAGAGGAGCCGGCAAAGTCCTCCCTGGGTCCACCTCTCCCCACGCCCATCCCCGCCCAGCTCCGTGCTGCCCCACCCGATCCTCTCCCCTCCACAGGGACCTGTCTTCCGGGCAGCCTCTTGTGCCCAAACGCTGGAGACCCTGGTTCAGAGCCAGTGCTCTGCTTTACACACAGATCGTTCAGAGCAATCCCGAGCCTGCCTCCGAGCTCCCAGAAAGCTTTAACCTCAGTCATTTCTGCTTAACTCAGGCCAGTATCTCTCTTAGGTAATAACAAATGACACTGCATGGGGTTGGCAGGTTTTTCTGGGGTGGCTTCTATCTAAAAGGCATTTCTGCTCTAATGAGAGCAGAAGTAGCTTGCGGGGAAAGCGCTATAAATGTATGTCTTCACTAACTTTTCAGACATCAACTTAGACTGTTAAAAATACGAATGGCACTGTAACATCGGTAATCAATAGTAGAGGAGTTGACAAATTACTTGAAAGGCGTCAAGTTATTAGTATCTCCATGCCATTGCTTTAAGTGAAATATTTATTTGGAAGGCAACAAAATGTTATGGAAGTTAGCAATGACTTTGCTCAAGTGAAGTTGTGAAATTATAGGTCCATTTCCTGTGGGATTTAAAAGTTTCAAGAAATCATTCATCATTTTTAATTCTGATATTTTCCTCAGTGTGATTCTTTGTGGAACTAGCAGAACATGGTTTTGTACCTAGAAACACTGAGCTTTGGCTGTGTTATGCTCTAGATGGCTCCAGCCATCAGCTGTAACCTATCAGCTGTCAAAACCATAAAATATTTAAGTCTGAAAGTGTTGAGTGAGGGACACGATGCTTCTACAGATACCTGGCACATACGAAGCTTGCTGCTGTTAAGCAATATTAAGAGATATTTTCAATGTGAATTTCTGAATCACCTTACAGAGAAAATAAATGGTTATGATTCTGATGTTTCTTTAGACTTCCATGTTGTGTACTCTGGCTATACCAAGGTTTCTTGGTTTTATATTATGAGTTGATTTCATTGGATCATGTTATCCTGTTGTCTTGTACTGTCAGTTAAACATAAGCTGAGTAATCTTTATAGAAATTGTAGTGTGATGGAAATAAAGCTTGCTGTCGCTGTCGCCTTCAGACATTTTCTTGCAGGACGTGCTGGCCTGTTTCTCCGCTCGGACGCGCAGAGCGAAACTCGGCCACCGATCCAGGTCCTGCACGGGGCAGGGTCTTTGATCACTGCCGCCCCACACAGACTGTGTTGGCCACGGCAGCGTGAGGCCACCCCTCGCGTCCTCTCTTCCGCAAGACCAGCCTCCTCTTGCACAATCAGCTCGGCGGGATGTGGTGGGGTTTCAGCCGAAGCCCCGCAGAGGCCTGTACTGTGTGTGCCCTTGGACTCCTTCAGGCTCAGAATCCTCAGATAAATAAGATTCTTTTTCTCTGCAGATTATCCGGCTGAGGTATTCAACTATATCCACAGAAAGTAGATTAAGGTACAATGAATGAAGAAACAGGAATGGAATGCGTTATCTCCATGAAGTTGTGAGGTCACTGAGCAAAAGAATGGAGCCACTGACATGCAGGAATTCCTGGTGCCACAGCTGGGTACAGGCACGAAGCAGCCTGGCGTCTGGAGCTCACAGCCAGGGCGTGGCTGCCAAGTCGTGCCAACAGCCAAGGTCTCTGCGAATGTTAGGGAGCAGTATGAAGTCCAAACCAGCCGTAATCGTGCATTATATCCTGAAAGAGAAACGTTGCTCAAGCCCCAAACAAAACAGTAGATACCCCCAACCCCGGCACAGATGAGTTGGGTTTCTCTGCTTGCTATAACTGCAGCTTTGATCTACCCGCCTTCCTCCTAAATGAGACACCTCATCAGGGAACAGTCCTGCTTCCTGATCGGGGGCCGTTCTGTTTCCTCAGAGGCCCAGCTCACCCAGCAGCCGAAGTGCTCCAGCAACGGCCCACGCAGTCTCCTCTGACCCCTGGGCCCGTGGGGGTTTTCGCCTCACTGTGAAGATGAACTAACCCAGCTCGCTGTGCAGTAGGCGCCTCCCTGGTGGTCTTAACCTGTGGGCGCTGGATGAGTTAGCGGTGTGTGGATTTAAGCCGTCCCCAGTAAGTTTTGTTACTTTTTGTGGCAATCCAACGTTTTCATTTTACACCTTTAAAGTCGGAACCATCAAGTCTTTGAAAGTGTGGCACTGGACACCCTCATCCCTGCTGTCTGATGCAATGTCATGGGAGCCCGTGGTCGCTTTTACTGCAGATGCGAGGGGAAAAGAGGTCAAAACGGAGCGGGAAGGGGAAGGGGGAGACGGAAAAGCAAGGGCAGAGGGAATTAGTGGCGAAACAAGGAAAGAATAATATGAAAGATACAGAGGCTACTCTAGGGTAGCCCTAAAATGTCCCCAAAGCCTCCTGCATGTGGAGGGCGATGGACTGCAGGGTGTTGTGCTCCTCCGAGGGGTCAGCATGGAAGAGCTCAGGGCGATGTAGTGTAGGAGGCGGAGCCTGGACGGGGGAGGGGGCTGAATGGGGCGGGGCATAGAGGGGGCGGGGCCAGGACGGG
>PVIC010046801.1:0-14100 GCA_004025085.1 Thryonomys swinderianus
TTTTTTTTTTTTTTGCTTTTTTGGAGACAGGGTCTTGCTTTGTAGTTCAGGCTGGCCCTGAGCTCACTATGGTGCCCAGGCAAGCCGCCGCGAACTCAGCAATCCTCCCGTCTCTGCCTCCCGAGTGCTAGGATTACAGGCGTGAGCCACCACGCCCAGCATTATATGTGGTAACCGGGGATCGAACTCAGGTCCTTACACTTGCGAGGCAGGCGCCAGAACCACTGAGCTAACCCTCCGGCCCCTTTAATTTGAATCTTTATCAGTATATTATATATATACATCGTAATCATACAATATGGAGAATTTGTACCAGCATATGACACAATTTAATTCTCATTTTTTCCCATTCCCCCAGCCACTCTACAACCTCCCACCCCTATATACATAAGCTCTGTTTCCCTTTTCTTTATTATCATCATATTTTTTCTTCCCCTTGTTACCCCTACACCCCATGTCCCTTTGAATATTTTCTCTTTCACAATATCTACCATATACTCTAGAGCTCATTTACATCTTCAGTTTCTCATATCAGAGAAAAGATACGATATTTGCAGAGTAGGAACCAGCCGGGCCTCACCAAGAGCTGAGTTTTGTAGAGAGTTGAAACAAGATTCAAACCCAAGATCGTCTGTCTTCAACAGACTTTCTTACTTCCCTAAATTCTCACTGAGATCATAAAAGGCTGTGCTTCTCTTCTGACCCTTCCAGAAGCTCTAGACATTTGAAAAGGCTGTTGTGAGACACCCTCATGATTTGGTTCAACTGTTCTGTAGAAGAAAGACAAAAATAATGCAACACTGCCTGGCCTGGGTGGGGCGTGGGGGTGATTACGGTTGGAAAAAGAAGGGAAAAGACAACTTTTCTACAGAGACACATCAAACAGGATCATGAGGCAGACAAAAGCCTCATTCAGGCATTTTCTTCTCCCCTTGACCAGCCGACAAACATACATATAATTTAAAACTTTTTAGGACCACTGTGACAACCAAGGGCCCAAGAGTCGAGTCAATCTGCTTCTTATCACCATCAGACTTTGAAAAATCTTACCTCCCTCTTCATAATTACTCCAGGCAATCAGTACCAACTGATCAATCAAACAAAGAAAATTGCAGGTTTGAAGCTTTAATTAAATCTATCCGGCACTATCTAATTAACGAAAATCTTTACTCTTCTACATACTCCAAAATAGAAGAAGCCCTATCCTTTGGGGTTCTACGAGGCCCTCACCTAGCTTGAATTGGAAGAAGAGCAGAGTAGAGAAAGACAGCAATTCCAGTCTCTTTTCCATTCTTTTTCAAGTTCAACACAATTCCAATATGGAGGGCTCACTGGAGGGTTCACTTCCTTAAACACCCTATTGATGCACTAGAAGTACCCTATCTCTGATGAGTTCCCTCTCATCCTTTGCAGCCTGTTAGGGTAGATGGGTGCTTACTCAAGGGGCCAGTTCCACAAGGATTGTTTTCCTCTTGTCTACCACACCATCTGTCACTCATGTCACTGAAGGGCTGTGACCCAGAGTAGGATGAAATGCTGTAAACTCCACCCTATCTTCTTACCGCTGGGATTTAGCCATTCTGAACCTCAGCTCTCTCTTCGGCAAGACGGAGTAAAACCAATACCTTCTGGATTTCTCAGAGAAGTACGGAACACGCTGTATCTTGGAAGCTTCAACAATCAAGATGAACTGAAAAGAGTATCCGGCGCTTACATGGTGGAAGCTTACAGTGAGTAGATAGCTCCAGACCTTTCTCAGTCTGCAAGAATTCTGTTTTCCTTCTCCACCTACCAAGGGTCTTTGATAGTTCTCTAGCTCTATGAATGTCCTTATCTTTGGAAGTGGTGAAATCCTGTTACGATTGAAAACTAGCTGGATTATCAGAGCCAAGATCTGCCAGTTTCCCTTTGCTTTGTGGGGTTTACATTAAGTCTAAAATCCACCTTGCCTGTGATACTTGGCTGTAGAATCTTGGACAAAGGTGGCAGAGTGATGCAGAGACTGAACTGGGAGGGCATGATGAGCCACTCTGCTATGGTGGAGAAGAGCTAGCGATGTCAACCTTGTGAAGATATCTCCTCTTTAGACAGGATTAAAGACATTGCATGCTGGCCCTGGAAGCTCAGGGGTATTACACGGTCAGAAATCCCTCAGCTGCAGCTCTACTGTGTACACTGCTTCGGCTGTGTTACCATGGGAACCCCTGTCGGCCTCAGCTTCAGGCTGGGCTGGCACTACGGTGTGTGCTTGAGTATTCATCGTGTCACCAGGAGGGACTGCCAGCCGAATAGGGGTCCCTCTCCTTAAATTTCCTCCATACAACCTGCTGGGTCTTTCTGAAAAGGAAACACAGTATGACACACAGACTGAACAGGTATCACTGGAGCCCCTGGGAGGCAAGTGGAGAACCCAGCTCCCCTTCTTCCAGGTTGTACCTCCAAGGCCACTTCCTTGAACACTCTATTGATGCATCTCATAATTCTTATGCTCTTCCTGCATATGAATTTCTGCACAGAGCTTGTCTAACTTTTGGGCGGGGTCAGAAGGTGAACTCCCGCAGGAGGTGAACTCCAGACTCCCTTCTCTTGTTCCATCTGTGTGTTTACTGGCCAGCGAAAATTACTTTGTGCACAGTAGATGTTTGATAGATATTGATGGGAAGAAAGCTTTGTAAGTGATTGTGACAAACACTCCAAAGGCTGAGGTCCGAGACTGGGAGGAAGCAGAGAGCAGCACCAGGGCTAGGTAAAGAAAAAGGGAGATGCACGGAATACCAGCTATGCAGGGGGCTGAGGCAAAGGGTTGCAGGTTCAACTACAGTCTAGACAACTTAGTGAGAGCTTGTCTCAAAAATCAGATCTGCTGGGGTGCAGCTCAGTGGTAAAGTTTCCTGAGTTCAAGTACAGAAAAGGAAGGAAGGAAGGAAGGAAGGAGAGAGGGAGGGAGGGAAGGAAGGAGGGAGGGAGGAGGAAAAAGGGGGAAAGTAAAGGGGTACAATGAGATGAGATGAGAGAGATACATTTCTACCCCCCTCTCCACCTCCTCCAAACCTCCCAAGGTACAGAGAGTGTGCACCTAGGGCCTACTGTCCGCCAGGCAGATGTCTCATGCAGAGGACACAGTGATGAACACACGTGGACAGTGCCCTTCTCCAGATTCTGTCTGCTGGAAGAGACAGTAAACCTATAAATACATTAAATACAGTCATCCCTGGGGACTCAGTTCTAGGACTTCCCAGGTGCCAAAGTCCTTGGATGCTCACGTCCTCTTGTAGCTTTCAACCACCTCTAGTCACTTATAATACCAAATACAATGTCAATATCATGGAACTAGTTGTTATATTACATTGTTTAGGGAGCAATGACAAGAAAAATGACGGTACGTGTCCAATACAGATGGAAGTTCTTTTCCAAATTCTTTTGATCTGTGGTTGGTTGAGCTCATAGATACTGAAATTGACTGTATCTAAAAACTCATATAGAGGACATCACATCTGTACTCCCAAAAGGAAAGAACAGGGCAACGGATGGAGAACAAGGGGAACACTAATTTGGATCAGGGGTCCCGCAGGGTGCCTGCAGAGGACATGTCAGCCAGGGAAAGGATGGGAAGGCAGGTGAGGGCTAGGAAGGCTGCAATGTCGGAAAGTAGCTGGGGAGAGTGGCAGCATTTAACACCAAAGGATGCAACTCATGAGACCCTTGAGCCAGCGTGGACTCCATGGCCCATACAGCCCCTTGTCTTTTGGCCCCCGAGGCTGGGAGCTGGTGTGTTTTCTAGAAAGCTCTGGATTTTAGGGCTCCACTCACACTCCTAGTGTGCCAGGAGTGCAATCTAGTTGCCAGGAGCAATTATAGGGCTTATGAATGTGTGAAAAATAACCATTCAAAACCCATGGGACTTTATAGTCTAAACTGTATATGTACATGAATTTAAAGAGAAGTCTTTAAGGAAGTATTGGGACCTCGGGATGGAATAGAGACTGTGGCAAAGGACCTACCTGGTATGACAGAATGCGAAATAGCCTCACCGAAGGAAGCAGTGTGAGGAGGTGGTGTGAAGTGACTCTGGAAATCTGAGGAGATTACAACAATGGTTCTCACCATCTTTGGCACTGGGGCCAGTTCCATGGAAGACAATTTTTCCATGATTGGGATTGAATAGAGTGGTTTCAGGATGACTCATGAATTCCGTTATTGTGTCCTTGAGTCACACAGATCTTCCTAAGGAGCGTGCAAGCTAGGCTCCCACATGTGCAGCTCACAGTAGAGATCTTGTTTCTCTGAGAATTTAGGCCCCAATCTTGGCCTGACGGGGGCAGAGTGCAGGCAGCCACGTGAGCGATGGGAGCAGCTGTAAACACAGAGGAAGCGTCACCTGAGAGCCCACTGCTCGCCTATGTTGCGTAACCCAGTGCCCAACACTCCACAGGCTGGCACAGGGCCTGGTCTACAGGAACGGAGCAAATGGGACTGCACACACGAACATAACTCGGGTTGACCAAGCTGTTTCCTACGGGGACATGGGCCAACAATCTGCCACAACTACACCTGTGTACTGGGCAGGAACAAGGCTGATGGGGCCAGTTTTCTTACTGCTGGAGTAGAAGCTTACAGACAAAGACAGGTAAAAGTTAAAAAGACCTATATGGTACTGGATCAGAATTAAAGACTGAAAAAGAATTGGTACTTAGGTTACTACAGGGCCAGATGGAGACATACAAAAATATTGATAGCTACACTCATGTCATGTGTTCACACATACTTCTGTTGTGTCACCTGAGAGGAACTTGATGCACAACTACACCTATAGCAACAAGCACACCCAGCCTCTAAGCCTTGGTTTCCAATCCCATTCTTCAACAAAAGAAGCAAGAAGGAGAAATGGCTGATTCCAGGTCTGGAGCAGGAAATTTTACAAGACACTCTGGAGGCCCTTGGAGCACCAGAAAAAAATGAAAAGTCCAGTAAGAGCAGTATCAACAAAAATGATAATGACAGGAATACTGAAAGACACAGGAGCCAATTAAAATGGCTTCTAATGGTTTTAGCAACAGAATAAATGAAGTTAGCATCAGATTACAATTCAAAGGATCAGATAAAAATCTGTGAGTCCACACTGATATTAATAAATGAGTGCATAAATTAATAAAGGAGGATTCTAGATAAACCTCTCAGGCAGAAAAATTCCAAATAATCTGTGTAGAGACTGTGACCTCCGGGAGACGAAGCATCACCTGTCTTCCTTGGTGTGGCACTCCATGGTGCATCCTTCCCAAGATCCCAGTGCTGGGGCTGAGTAACTCTGGAATGTAGAAATCTGGCAAACACTATCTCAACCAGCCCATCAAGGTCAAACTCAAGATCCAAATCAACAGTAATAAGGCATATTGATAATATGTACCCATGGCATGATGTGATGAAAATGTGGTCTTCCTTCCAAGCACATGATTCAAGACTCTTCGCCATAAAAACATCATAAATATATCCTAATGAAGGACAGTCTACATAGTTCCTGACAACTATTGCCCAAAACTATTAAGGTCATCAAAACCAAAGAAAGCACGAGCAGTTGTCAGTGTTGAAAGGAATCCTAAAAGGATGGAACAAATGTAATGAAGGGTCTTCCATAGGATCTTGGGGGTGGGATACAGATATTTGGGGAAAACTAGGGAAATAAAGTTAATAATATATCAGTATTCATTCACTGTTATGACAAGTATTCCATGCAAGTGTAAGATGTTCATAATAGGATATACAAGAATTCCCTACACTACTTTAACAATCTTTCCTTAACTCTAAAGTGATTTTTATCTAATTTAATTAAAAGCTGTGGGGGGGTTGTTTGCTTCTTTTGTGTTTCTGGGGATTAAACTCAGGGCCTCATGGACACGAGGCAAGTTCTCTCTGACTGGGCTATATCCCCAGGCATTCTTTTAAATTTTATTTTGAAACAGTCTCCATAAGCTGTCCTTCCAGGCTGGCCTCAGATTTACGATCCTTCTGCCTCATCTTCCCCAGAAGCTGGGATTGTGAGTGTGCACCATTATGCTAGGCTAAAAGTTAATTTTTAAAGTAATATAAACAAATTAAAGATTTTCCTAGTTCTTATAGTGAAAATAGTTCTTATAGAGAAAAAAGAGAATAGTACAGAGAGCAGGAAGGAGGCTACTGTGGCCATTGGTTTAAGGGAGTGCAGCAGTAGGGGTGGCTGGAAAAGATGACTCTTTGAATTGGACAATAATAATAATAAAATGGCATTTCTGAGTATTTCCCATGTGTTCAGAATTCCCTATGTATGTTAAGCCTTGGGAAGCAATTCTCAATTCACAATCTCTCCAGGAGGGAAGGAAACTTTGTGGATGTAGAAACTGAGGCTCAGATAAAAGCAGCTTTTGCAAAGTCGTGGCATTAGTGAGAGCCTGAGCTAGACTTGAACCCAGACAGGCTGGCTCCAAACCATCCCTCTGAACCACCACACTCCACTGTGTGCCAGTCCCAAAGGGGACAGGATGGAGGATAAAGGCTAGAGCAAGTGTCACACCCTGATGCCAAAGAGAAGCCACCAACAGTCAGGAATACAAAAAACTGCTTTAAAGAAATCACACTTCATGTTCCAACGGTCTAATGTTTGGGCCCAGAGGCTGCACAGTCCTGAAATTTCCTCTCTCCCAAAGTGAACAAGGCCAAGTGTCAATTCTGGAAACCTAATAGATCCTGCTGTCCTGTGCTCCCACCTACCTTGGGTTCTAAGATAAACTTCTTAGAACAACTCAGAGTTTACCATGGGTAAGGAAGCACAGGAAGCTGTGACAGACAAAGCCTGTCCTTCAAGAAGTTCAGCTTTATACACATGTTTACTTCTTACTACAAAACCCAGACAGTCAGCAGTTAGGAGGGGGTCAGTTCCACGCTACAGAATCATCCCAGCTTCTTCTATCTCTAGGGAAGTAGATAGAGGACGGCAGGTGAGCTCTTCCAGGCCTGGAAATTGTGTGTGTCACCTCTGTCCATTCTTTCCCGCCCACTGAGTCACATGGTCCTGCCCAGAAGGGGGGAAATACTGGCCAAGCAGCCACTTCCCACTGACAAGTCTAGTGTGAAAGGCAAGCAAGACTGGTGGCGGCCAGTTTGCCTTAATGTGGCATGGGAAAATAAACCCTATGCCAATGATCAGTGGCACTGTTAAAAGAGCCAAGAGCAGTACCTGAGTGGGGTTGAAACAACCCCATAAGATCAGGTGAAGATGAGGGGTGCTTTTTAACCCCTCTTACACACACTCTGGCATCGCTCAGTCCCAATTTCAGAGCTGCAGGAAGCTTGCCAGGTCTTGCTTTGTAAGTCAGGAGAACACAGTGGGCCCTGAGAAGGGACAAGAAGATCACGTGCAAACCAGTGGCTGGGTGGGGGTGGAACCCAGGCCTCCTAACCCCACTTTGCTTTCTGGTACCGCATCTCATCCTGCAGCATCTCACCACCCCCTGGCGGAGCAGTGACTTGGCTTTCTGCTCCCTCAAAAGATGACAATTGCAGGCTGGGGATTTAGCTCAAGTGGTACTGCGCCAACCTTGGATGCACAAGGGCCCAAGTTCGATCCCCAGTACTGCCAAAAAAAAAAAAAAAAAAGATGACAATTGGTTTTCCTTCCATTTAATTCCAAGAGAGTGAAGAACTCAATAGTTAAGAGGTGTTTATTCAGATAATGCTTCTGCTAACAAAGAAGCAGAAGGAATGCTAGAATTAGTTACAGGTACTGAACTGCTCCTGCACTGAAGACACCGTCCTTGGGTCACACAACTATTTCTGTTGCTCCCAAAGTTCAGAGTTGAGGGTAAAGAAAAGTCCACTCTCCTATCTCAGAAAAGCCAAGTCAGCAGTCACTTTCGAGAAATGACTGACGTTTCTAGGATAACCCCTCCGTTCTGGGTCATTTTGAATTGGACCAACCTGACCTGTGGGAAGGGCCCATTGTGAGGAGTGGCAGGGGCACCGCAGCCTTCTGGTCTGAGCCTCAGGCTCCACAGGGCCTTAACTTTTGGCTGCTACTGAACAGCAGACTTGAGATCTCACCACAAGCGCTGACTTTGACCTTGAGCCACGGGGTCCCACTGTGACTGAGAGATTGCTCAGGACTCCGACACTGCTGCCCACCTGGCTTTGTGTATCACCTGCTGCTAACCCCTCCTCCCACTCTGCTTGCCTATCCCAACCTTTGGCATTAGGTGATGGAGCACATGGTCCCCCGTGGGTCCCTGCAACTGATTCCCAGAGCCCAACCCTGGCAGCCCCTATGTCTTCCTCTTCCAAACCCCTAAGAGCTGACCTTCATGAACTCGGGTGTCCAGCAGATCTGGAAGCTTAACTTTCTATAAGGCAGGCAGCCTCTCTGAGCTTCCGTTTCGTTAGCAAAGAAATGGAGGTAATAATTCTTACTCCCAGGACGATGGTGAAGAAAAAGGGAGATACAGTCGATAAAGCACCTGGCAAACTACAACACTCTAACCTCCGACCCTCCTTTAAGTCATCTAAACCCCTGGAGTTCACAGTTCGAGGGATAAAGTGAATATTTCTGCCAAGAATCTTGTATTGTGTCCTTGGGCCAATATTGCTCCGCAGACGCTTCGGGTCCATGATTAGGATTGGAAAATACAACCCACCTCCAGAGCTGCTCTGATGAGGAACCATGAGGAAAGCTGGGTATAGTGACCCCAAAATATGTGCAGTTGTGCTGACCAGGGTGTTCCCCCAGCAACACCAGAGTGACTTTGGCATCCACTGCTCCCTAACCTCGTATGCCATAGATGACTTCCCTGGTGAAATACACCACTCCCGCCAACAGGTTTGTCTCCAGATGCAAATTTGCCAGCATTTAGGGGGAATCAAACATATTTACTCTTCCAGTGTTAGGGGTTTGATAAAATCCATAATGTCTTTGGCCTCAAGTCCTCTTCCTATTAATTATTAAACCCTCGTGTGTTCCGAGGGTAATTGAATCCATGTCTCTAATTAGTTTACACTTAATTTATCAGAACAATTTTTTAAAGGGCTGATGGATGTCCCAATAAGCCTCATGGGCAGTTTAATGAATCTTTATTTAAAAAGAAATTGGACACCCACCAAACTGTTAATAGTAGTTCCCTCCAGGGAGCAGGACTGAGACAAGGGACTGAGAAAGGAACTTGTTTTCTGTATACTTTTTTTCCTGCACTGCTTGACTTTTCTAAAGCATTGAGTACCTACTACTTTTACTCTTTTAGAGAAGCAGCTTTGCAAAGAAAATCAGTTGGATTTTGAAAAAGAAAATGGAGCGCATGCCGTGAATCCAGAGCAGTGAGAAGGCTTCTTGGGTGGAGGGAAAAGCCTGGGGTTCCTTCATGACTCACAATTCATTCCTCCTTTAGCCATTTAGCAGCTCAGAGGCCTCAGACTTGGCTGTTCACTTAACCTCTGCAAAGGGAATTAACACCACTCACTTCTCGAGTGCCTCAGTGAATGATTAGATAACATCCAGAATGCCTGTTTAAAACCTTTCGGTGCAAATCACCACTTTCCTTAAATACGTGTCCAACTCACCATACGGCACACAGGGCCCCAGGCAATCTGTCCCTGGTTACTCCTCCGCCTCTCCGCCCCCAACAGCCACAACACATACTATGTTCTAGACTTGAAACATTCACTGCATCTCTCCCTCCACGTTCTATCACTCATTCACTCTGAATCATGGTTCAGGACCCCCCTTCTCCAAGCTCAGAGCTAGGCCTCGGTGGTGCAATGAAGAGTAGAGAGAAAAGAATTCCTGCAGACCCAGGGCTTACAGTTTTGTGGGTGAGACGGACATAAGTCAAATAATCACGCATGCGCCTGAAGCCATGGACAGTGGGGGTGTGTTAATCTGAGCAGGTGTCACTGCAGGGCTAGACGAGGCTGGAGGAGAGGGTGGGTCCCACTGACGCACACCGAGCTGTGAAGGGCGAAGAAGAGACAATCAAGCAGCAGGCTCTGGGAGGGAAGGTAGCCCAGGCCCAAAGCAGAGCATCTACAGGAACATCCTCAGGTCCAGGTCAGCTTCCCCATCACAGCACTTTGCATCCTCAACTGTTGCCTGATTATTCATCTGTTTCCCTCAAGATATTGTAAGCTCCTTGAAAGCAGAAGCCATGGTGTTAACTGTTGTATCTTCAACACCTGGCACTCCTGGTAGGCATTCAATAAATGTCAAATCAATGACAATGAGAGAATCAACAAATGTGTCTAGCACGGCGGCTGGCACATCACAGGTACCCGGTGTCACTGTGTGTTCTGGCCCCTTTCCAGCATCACCCACGGTTTCGGTCCTAAACGAAGATGACCCCCACCCCGGGTCCTCTTGGCTACCTGCTGCCCACCAGAGCACATTCCCAAAGGGCTCTGGGGAGAGGACCCTCCAAGGACCTCACCGATGTGCAAGGCGCACTTTCTAAGGGATCCATCGCAGGGGTCCTCTGGGGCCTCTGCCATGATGCATATTCATAAGAAGACAGTAAATCTGGCAAACTTGAGGATTTTTATAACATCCAAGCAGGTGTCTAATGCCGGTTGAGTGAAATCTGCAACCGACTCCAAATGACTAAAACTCCATTGCACGTCAGGCTGGCGACAGAATGTGTACTGCCAGCAACGGAGGGAGCAAGTTGTTGTGCTTCCCATAACTCGAGCCCAAATGTCCAAATTAAGGGATGCTTAGCCGTGCTTAACCGGTGCAGTCATCACCAGCACCCTATAAACCTCCAGTACATGGTGACGCCATTTATTAGCAGCGTCCCCATAGATTATGTTTGCTGGGGAACCATTACAAAACTTCATTCCGCATTAAACTGCAATGCAATGGGCTGTGTGCCAGTACTGAAAGTCCATCTAATTGTCCAAAAGCAAAGACGTGGGGATTGTTTCGGTAATTCATCTAGGCAGGGCTGACACTGCATTATCTGGAAGGCTCTTTGTTCTTTCCTTGCTAATTTTCAAACTCCTACAGGCTCCCCATCCTTCAGGACCAGCTCCTACCCTCATTCCCCACCCTGATCCATTATAAGAAGAATCTGATCAGCTTCTATTGTAAATTTAATTTCAAGCAGCCAGACGCTGCCTTCTGGCACCCGGGATGTTGCTGCTTGTGAATAGCACTAGATGAAATGTGAGATGCTTTCAAGAAGATGGCTATGAACTCCTGCTGGAGAGAGGGAATTGCTGGGAGATGAATGGCATCTGCGTATAGCACAAGCTGTGCACAGGGTGCCCACTGGCACCTCTCATCAGCGACGCCAGGTGCAGCTGTCAGTACACAGCATCACTGAGGATGCCCCATTTTGCAGAGGAGAAAACTGAGACTAGGATGGGTTGACTCACTTGCCCAAGGTCACCGACACAAGGAAGAGCATTAGAACTCAGCTGTATCTGAAACTAAAGGCCTTCACTCCTTTGAGTCAGTCTACCCAGGGCTTCTCAGCCCAAGCGTGTCTCCATTTGGAGCCAGATAATTCATCGTCTACTGCGCACAAGTAGCCTGTATGTTGTAGGATGTTGAGCCACATCCTCGGCTTTGACCTACTGGATGCCCCTAACACTCCTGAAGTTGGGGCGACCAGAAATGCCTCCTCACCTTGGCAGAAGTCCCCTGGGAGTCAGGACAGCCTCACTGCTGCTCTACCTTACGACCTGCAAGTGTATCACGGTTTGTGTCTCTTTTGCTTAATTATAGTTTCTACTTTTTTCTACAAACACCTAAGTGTTCCTTTTGTTTATATCTTGCCATAACTCAGAACCCTTTACATATAGGTTATTTAATTTCATCTTCACCAACCGGCCAGTGAAGTAGATCTGGATAGACCCATAAGATAGGCGAGGATGCTGAGGGGGGGCGTGGAAGAGACCCGCCGGTGCTGCACGTGCTGTGCTCCTGAGAGGTCAGGGTGTGTTTTCTGCGCGGAGCGGGGAGGAGAGCTCAGCTGCAGCCTCCACACGCTAAGCTAATGGGGGGGAGATCACTGTTCACCGCGCTACACAGGAATGAGCCTCTGGAGAGCAGTGGGCTTCCAGGTGGGAGATGTCTCTTAGCATCCGTACATAAAGTAAAGAAGGTCAGAGTGCTGGAAGGAAGAGGAGAAAAGAGAGAGGCATTAAAAATGCAGGAGAACAGTCACTACAAAACACGGGCCTGTTACATTTCAGACCATAATACAGAAAGTCCCCAGGGAACGTGAACAGGGAGAGAGCGGCAGCAGGCCTCTTGGCGGGCCCGCCTCATTGCCTGTGTGGGAAGAGGAAGGACCACCCTAGGACCGGAAATGCAGAGACCTCACATACACACATGCACATGCTACCTTATACTCCCTATTACATGCATACACACAAATACATACATACGGGTGATGTGCCGGAAGTACATTTGTGCACTATTAAACACATACACATGATCCATTACTTAAACAGTGAACGATGACGCCTGGGCCCCGTGCCTTCTGTGGTATCTTTCCTCCACACCTGCAGTTGCTCGGTCTGTAATGTCCGATGAGAGGGGACAGATGTAATGTCAGGACAGTGCCCACGGCCCTCCAGAAAGTGCTGTTCTGCTAGCTTCAACACACACCAAGGCAAGGAATGAATCACACTGAGGGACCTTCAGCAAGAACATGCTGGCCCAGAACTCCCTCGGGAGGTGGTTGGTGTCTCCCTCATTTTACAGATGAGGCTCAGAGCGCCAAACCTTGATAAGGTTGTAGCATGAAAAACTGCAGAGCCTTAGGGCTTGGGAGATGTAGCTCAGTGGTAGAGTACTTGCCTAGTATGTATAAGGTCACAAGTCTGATGCCACACATTACAAAAATAAAAGTAAGAATAAATAAACAAAGGTAGAGCCTCTCTAGGCATAAATCTAGCTCTGTTCCCCTGATCTCACAGGAAAATATTCCAAGAGTACAGTTCTGCTAGATGAGTGAAAAAATGTCCAGTATCCCAGTAAGACACATTTTATAGGAAATGGGAATCCACTCCAGGCTGATATGGTCTGCTTTCTGTTTCTAAGCTGGAGACGGTGAAGTCATTCTCTACTCCTTCCTCTCTCTCATCATAGTTCCTGTAGGTCCATTATTAACTCTGAGGACAACACTTTCCTGTACTCCCATGTCACCACAGGAGTGCACACCATCTTCAGTCTTCCCTGCACTCTGCCTGGCCCAAGGGCGACCTGTCTGACCCACACTCCAGTGCGGTTTCCACACTGAAGCCACATCTTTCATGCCCAAATCCTCTTCTGAAAAACCTTTATTAGAAGCATATGTACAAGAAACCCACAGCTAACATCCTATTTCATAATGAAATATGTAAGTATTCTCTCCCTGTGAACAAGAACAGGACTAAGATTCCACTTCACCACTTATGCTGGATATTGCACTGGAAAGTTCCAGCCAGTCATGCAAAAAGAAAGAAAGAGAGAGAGAGAGAGACAGGGACAGGGATGAAAAACCCAGCTATCTGTTTTCTAGAAATCTTGTGAAGACAGTTAAAAGTCATCACATTACATCCATGTGAGTATGCTGATGTTTATAAAAGCACAACTTATAACAGCTAACTCTTGGAAACAACCTATATGTCCATCAACTGATAAATGGATAAAGAAAATGCAGTATTTATACAAAATGAAGTACTACTAAATGAGGCATTTGTAGATAAATGGATGTCCCTTAAGATTATAATGTGAACTAAAATAAATTGGACACACAAGTTCAAATATTGCATGGTTTCTCCTCCATGAGGAACTCAAGGTACAAATAAAGAGCATGATAAAGAATAACATGGAGGGGCCGGAGGGTTAGCTCAGTGGTTCCGGCGCCTGCCTCGCAAGCGCAAGGTCCTGAGTTCGATCCCCGGTAACCACATAGAATGCTGGGCGTGGAGACACGCCCACCAACAATCAACACCACATACCACAATGCCGGACGTGGTGGCTCACGCCTGTAATCCCAGCACTCGGGAGGCAGAGACAGGAGGATTGCTGAGTTCGCGGCGGCTTGCCTGGGCACCATAGTGAGCTCAGGGCCAGCCTGAACTACAAAGCGAGACCCTGTC